>JANHFX010014024.1:10204-48748 GCA_027560015.1 Chloroceryle amazona | reverse complement strand
TTTTTTCTCTTCTCCTAATTTTTTTTCACATTGTCGATTTTTTTGTTTTTTTTTTTTTTTCTGTCTATATTTTTTAACGCTCTTCTTTTTTTTATTTCATTTTTGGTGGGTGGGGGGTTGTTTCTTTTGATTCATTATGTTTATGCATTACATATGGAATATATTCTTTTCATTCTGTTATCGGGGGGTTGTTTGTTTTTTTTTTTTCTTTTTAACAGTTTTACACACTTTGTAGTCAAAATAAAAGTTTGATGGTGAAACTACAGTTTGTCATTACCACCACAGTTGTATTTGTTGTGCTACATAAGCACTTTTGAGGACTATGCACTAAATGGGTAAAAACTGACCTACATCTGTAACTTCTATACCTTTGTGTGTGAACAAGCTCCTCTCCTTCTCTGCAATTGCCTGCATTTCTTTCTTAAGAATGAAATTCTTTGCACTCATCTGTTTTGATGGCTTCTTGTAGTATTAACATAGGAGATGTGGGCTATGAGAGACTTTGACCAAACGGGAAGTGCTGTAAAACTGTTCCAGCTCAGGCTCTGCCCCAAGTCTCTGGGAAGGATGGCACATTTTTTTATGCCCATTCCCCCCCCCCCCCCATCTTTTTTCCTGAAATTTCACCCAGAACTACTTCTGTGGAACTAAAGAGAGAGCAGTGGACACTTGTAGATAAGACTTGTAAAGATTCAAGCTATTTTATATTTTAGCATTTAAAATACTGGGCTGTGCAAGGGACATAAAGAGATTATCAAAATTAATCCCCTTTAACTCATTTTCAAAAGCCTCTAATAAATGTGCAAATATAGTTTCTATTAGTAGGCAGCTTTATCAGCCATTTGTTCTCCCAAGTGATCACTGTTCAGGCATTTTCTGACAATACATGAGGTGCTACAGCTCTTAGATGCTGCTATAGTGTGTTAGCTTTGGCTTGGGGAAAGCTTACCTGTTGTTGTTTCCAGTAATTCCTTTGAGAAAATTCTCTTGTACTGGTACCGTTCCCTGAAGTGTTATCTTGGACATTACATGCAAAGTGCATAGCTCAACTCTTCGTGTTCTTTCTTTAGATTGTCACATGGCCTACAAGACAACTATTTTGAACTTAGACAATTAAGGGCTAGAAAAAAAATCAATGCTTGAAGCAAGTGTGCCAAAGTTTGGATTTGAAAAGATGGGTGGCTAATAGCAAAATGAAAGGAAGCATAAGATGAGTTCATTCTTGTCTTTGAGAGAGACTACACTTCAGAGAAGGCAAAGTCAAAACCCCAAATAGTTTAATTTATACAGACAGATACAAAATATCCTCACTGCATGTTTCCATCTAAAAACGGAGTCCATCTAAACTCAGTTGAGTTTAGCTGTTGTGTTTATTGGGACCGAATGTAACCATACATGCATATTGAACACAGAGGGAGTTAAAACATTTATTTGTTTTTTGCACAACCACAGATGTTACTTCAACATCTGTACTCTCTCAGATAAAACTTCTCTATTTCTGGTACTTAAACTGCCCTTGCCTGTGGCTACTAGCCTTTTATTTTAATGTCACATAGAAGGAGGGAAGCCACAATAGGCTTCATACGGAATTATCAATGCAACGCAAATTGGAGCAGAAAGGAAGAGGTTATTCCACATCGCTTATTCATGAGAACACAATCATTGTACCTTTAGAGAGATTTACATCATAAAAGGTGTCAGGGGTGACGGGTTTTCATAATAACAGCTTCCCTACTGTGTTTCTGCTATTGAATTGAAGAGCTGAAGGATGCTTAACATATCCTGTACAGCACATACATACAATGAAGTGATTTAATTGGCTCCAGAATGCTCTGGAATTTATTTTACAGGCATAAAAAATAGCTACAATTGAAGTAAATAAAATGTTCCTTTTTTATTTGATGGCTGAAGACACATTATTTCACTGTACATCATATATAGGAATTACGTAGGGGAGGAGAAATCACAGAAACTATTAAAACAAACCAAAAGACAAGTGCCTTCTTTTCTCCCAAAGGGAGAAAGAGCCAGAAGGCATCACCTGTGTATTTCTGTAAGCACCAGTGTTCCAGCTTCTGTTGCTAAGTACACATTTAGAAAAAATGTACAACCACTGTGTTCAAAAATGCCTTACTGAAACCTTGTTTGAAAGGCTTCTCCTTCTTTGTATTTCTCCTTCATTCCTTATTTTTTCTCAGCTGACTGTGCAGCAGTAACTTGATACCGACACTTTGTGGCACTTGCGTTGCCCATTCAGGGCCCTTTCATGTTCTTACCAGCTCTCTGTCCAGCCTGCATTCTGCAGGATGATGGCTCGCAGTACCCAGGAGGGCCAGGAGGACCAGGAGGACCGGGAACACCAGGCTGACCGGCCACCCCAGGGAGACCTCGTTCGCCATCGCGGCCTTCCCTGCCATAGCTGGCTTTGCCTGGTTCACCTGGAAAAGCGGATGCAGGTCTGAAAATTGGCAGCATATGACTTGCTTAGCATACGTGTAGCTTTACTGAACATCTGTTCTTAAAAGCTGTACAAAGATGGCTTTTTACTGCTCTCGGTGGATTTCCCAGGGAGGTGCTTACTGAGAGGGACAGTTTTCCTCTCGTAGACAACCAGGCTGTGTTTACACATCTACAGCAATGAAATTTCAGTCCCAATCCTCTCTGGTTATACTGGTGCAGATCTGCTGCCATGAAAAGCTATGCAGTGTAACTGCAGCACCACAGACACTGCTGTTGTCAATGTCTATTAAGTTGTAGATGCTACTCACTACTTCAGAGTAGTCCACTCAGATGTGCTGGGGAAATAGATGTATAGAGGGGAACTAATGAGCACTAAACTACCTTTCTACTTTCTAAAGCTTCAATGAAGTGATGAAATACTCTGATTTTAGTAAGCCTCTTCCAATGATAAATTCCTAAAGATGACAACTCAGAGTTTCACAGGTGTCCTACCTATCAGTATATACTGAACTGTCTACTTATATCTCTCTACAGCACATTTCTGTGTATACTGATGGAAATAAGATATTTCTTTTCATTCACTGGCCACTAGCAGCTGGCTGTGCTGCATTTACCAGCAAGAATCTGTCCTGGACCCTTACTGTGTAACACTGTGCTTAATTATCACAAAAATAAAGGAGAATTGTACTTTGGATGTCCTAAATTATGAACGGAGATTTCTGAAGACTGCTGTGGCTACCACTGAGATAATAAGGTTTGTGGTCAGTCTTTGTTTGTTTTATTTTTATATATACACACACACATATATAAATACATGATTGTGTAAAAAGAGTCAATTTTATATATGTGTGTGTGATTGCCTCTATTTTTTTAATGTTTTATATACATCCTAATTTTTCTACACTGAGATAAACGGGCTGGTATCTCTTTCCATTCTGATTTGACTGTATCATTACCTAAGAAGTAAAAATTATGAATTACTGTTATTTGAAAATTTGTTGCTTAATGGACACTTTTCATCTTTTCAGAGTAGCTTGAGGTATCAAATAAGTTCTGAATAAGTTTTACTACATCTCTTCTTTATCCTCACCATCTTATATTTACCTGGAAGACCTCTTGGTCCAGGGTAACCTTTCAGTCCTCTGCCTGGAAATCCTCTTTCTCCTCTTTCTCCTGGTTCACCTAAAGCAAATACATGAATCATTAGTTACAGTCTGCTTGGAGTATTACTTTTATTAAGTTCCCTCTCAGACGTGACTGGCTAATAAGCAGAGAATTCAGGTGGTTGTATATATTCTTAGTATCTTTGAAAGATGTCTTGACACGTGGCCTGGTATGATGTTTGTTTTTTTCCCCTCCATTTGAATTATACTCAGAAGTAGGTATGTTGGAGGGAAAAGAACCAAGCCCACTACCTGGAGCTGAACAGTAAGTACCCCATGAAATACCCCATAGCCTATGGAACAGAAATAAACTCGTGGAACTATACAAGTTCTTTTAGCATACAGACTGACGTTACTGGCTGAGGGCTTCTGCAAGACCACGTGAACTCAGATAAGTAAAAAATTTCAAGTGCTGGTTCTTGAGACAGCTTGTGCAGAGGAGAAAAGAGAAACTGGCTTGCACAGATGACAGTATTCTGTTGACATTGACATAAGACATTCATAGAAGTAAAAACAAGACCTTTGTTCTCATACACTGGTATTATGGAGACTTTTACTTGGTGGGCATCCAGCTTTTCTTCAAACTCCTATGTTGCTCCAAACAAGAAGCATCATAGTGAGAGGAAGCTTTTTTTCTTGTTTTGGTTGTAAATTTCAAATTCTGTTCACTGTATTTATTCCATAAAGTACCTAGATCTACCACTCTTGAACACCCTATCTAAACTCTTCTGTAAACTCTTAATTTTTCTTATTTTTTTCCTGCAAGTCAAAAGTCACAAGTATACACCTAATAATTCTTGAATGAGCTGTATTTTATACTTACATTCTTTCTTTTACTGAAGTGAGAAAAGTTAGAATAGGTTTATGGCTTGCCTACAGCAGAACATGGCATCCTATATATCAGTACATACACGAACATGAACGCAAGACTTTTGTACCGACACAAAAGTCCAAAAGTCAATAGAAGATGCGTGTGGGGTCCTAGAGGAGGAATCTTATCTCTCCATTTCAGAGTGCCTAGTCAATGTGGAGATTGAGCCTGTCTTTGTAAATACAGCTACCAGAAGCACCGATGTCAGCTTACCCATGTATACTTGTGCCATTTCCAGCTACTGAACACTCTGGAACCAGTGTTTACTGGAGGTTACTCCAAACTTCTCCAATTTCTTATTTCTGTTTCTGTCCTTCTTCATTACCCCAGATTTCTCATTAAAGTCACTATAATCTCCTTCCTTGAGCCACCTCTTTTTGACTCTGTTGGTGCTGATGCTGTTAAAATCACTGTACCTTTGTATCGTTTGATCTATCTCATGGTAGCATATTCTTGTGTTTCTCTCCTCTTTATCGTGACCTTCCAAACCATTCTCTACATCCTCACCATTCCCTACATCCTCACTCTTTTCCCTTTTGACAAATGCCCTAGATACCCTTTTCCTCTCATTCCAATCTCAACTCCCCAAATGGATGGGGAAAGTCAGTTCATCTCTGTGGCTTCTCTGGAGCTCTGGTAACTGCCAGGAATTCAATCACACTGAGGTATTTTCAGGTTGCCTGCCACATACCATCATGACAGCTCTTGCAAAGAGAGCATTCGCCACTTCTCTTGTAATTGTATGTCAAGGTTTACTGTAAGGTAGCTTAGAATTTGATTACAATTATGATAGAAAACAAAGCATTTTGATTGTTTGGGGGCTTTTTATGCTCTGTAGATTTTATTTATTTATTTTATATTAATACAGTGCAGCCTGCTGTGTTCTGAATGAAATTCATCATATACAATCACCTTTGTATCTCCATCATTTGTTGCTTCTGTGAACACAGATGATATTACATTAAATGAAAATAGTAATAGAGCTCCAGCAACAGTGCTGTCAAGGTTTTCTTTGTTTGTGTCCTATTCCTTCTCTCAAAGGTTTTTGCAATTTGAATTTCAAATAAAGCTTGAGAGAAAAGTAAACATTCTACTCCAGAGACAGATCAGCTTTGTGCAAAAATAGAATTTTAAATAAAACTGACCTTCAAGAAAACAAATCGAAATCACTGCTGAATAGAAACTGACACATAGATAGTGGTCATGAGACGTTGCAGAAAATTCTATGGTATAATCCTTTGGAGGTGTGCAAAACCTCGGTCAGGAGCAGAAGAGATCAAAGATGTTTTGCAAAGTGTAAGGTAAGTCAGTATTTTTTATGGATTTGTCTTTTCCAAAGAATCAATAGGTTGTGGTAGGTGGTGTGATGACGTTAAATGGCTCAAGTGTTGTACCCAAATAAGAGGCAGATTGTCATCAGTCACTTGTACTGTGAGAAACTGAAAAACCTTGGAAAAGTAGGCTAGAGATCAGCAAATGAATCTGACTTTTTATGGTCACTTTTGGGACCACAAGTCTTGCAGTAGTGAGGTCCATGACCAGACTGAGTAAAGAGAGAGGTGCTGCTAGAACTTTTCAGCATATGAAAAATACATACCTCAAAAGTCCACAAGAGGGAAAATTCATTTTAAGAGCCTGACTTGGCTGCTTACTTCTAGGACAGGCATCTGCCTTGAAATTTCTCATATTGTTTAAGTGATTTAATGACAAAAAAAATGGATTTATAAATAAGCCTTGCTGAGGCCAGGCCAATGTGCTCTTTAATAACTGGGTCAACTGAAGAAACAGTTACAGCAAACAGCTAAGTTTCCTAATTCAGAATCTTTTTAGACTTCGCATATGTGCAATATACCTTCACAAACCGTAGTCCAAAGGAAAAACAAAACAAAACAACAACAAACTGGAGCGGTCAACAACTGAAAATTAGTTACAGAATTTCTTACCTTTAGGACCTTTACGACCGATCTCACCAGGGGGACCTTTAAGGCCAGGCAAGCCACGAGGTCCAAGCTGTCCTGGGAAGCCATTTTCGCCAGCAGGCCCAGGGGCACCTGGTGGCCCTGGTCGGCCAGGAAGACCTGGAGCACCAAATTCTGGCCTCTTAAGACTGGCTGCCAGCTGAGCTAGTTGTTCTGCAATGAACAGGACAGAATAAAGCAATAAGTAGACCTCAATGAAGAGATCCTGTGTTCACTGAAGACATGTATTTGCCACTACAAAAACTAACAGAGTAGAGTATAGCACCTTCCCTATGTACACTGCTATTTAACAAGTTTGTTATGTACGTTACCTTAGGACTACCAGTGTCAAACAGCATAGGCATGCTGTGAAGCTGGTCACTCTAAATGTAATGTTTGCAGACTGAAGTGACTCCAATGAATGGGATTTATTGAGAAATGTCTTTATAATTTTCTATATAATCTACCTTTCAACCATCTAGCAAGAAAACTTACTCATGCAATTGCTGTATCTTACAAGAGCAGTATCTCTCTACATTACTGCTTGTTAATCCTGTCAAGATCCATCTTTGCAAGAAGGAACAGCTGAAAAGCATGAGTTAAGTGCAGGCTTTTTTTTTTTTTTTGCAGAGGAAACAAACCCTCAAATTGGTGCTCATACACTCAAGTTTGATAAATCATTGAACATTTTATGCTGATCTTTTCTTAAAGTAAATCAGCAAAAGCTCTGCTCTTCATTAGGCATAATATCAGCTTGCCATTCCTTGGAATGGTCTAAGCTAGCTATTCCCTTTTCCTCCTCCCCCCTTTCAAGCCACTGCTCTGACAGCACGAGAGCAGTCCTCTCTCGCCCGAACTTCTCTGGTCTAGACTTCAAATACATCTTTCAAGCCCACCTTAGAAAGCTACAGTAAGCTGACAAGGTTCCAGGGACCCACTTGGATTATTCAGTTATTAAATGACAGCATTGACAATTACAGGGTCTCTCAGGAGGGATGCAATGAGGACAGTCCAGATTTTTCCCATACCCTTCTCTTCAGTGCTAATTCTGATGGTTATGAATAAATTCAAGCATCAGATCCAATTTCACTATAATCCTCCTCAGTATTGCTGTGTCTTTCAAGAGACCACTTCAAAAAAGCTTTTCATCCTAGTTATAGAAAGCTTAAGAAAAAAAATTAGGCTGTTGGTCAATATCAAGAACAGCAATGACTGCTGAGAATTTTTAGATTAAATCATGAGCAGCAATTTCATTCTGGTAAACTCTTAACATTAAAAAGGCATAATATCCCGAAGTGCATCTTCAATAGCAAGTACTGAAAAGTCGCTTTTGTCCTTACAGAGCAGCATAAATTTTTAGACTCAGTATATCCCATATCTTAGAAAAGCTCTGGATTTCAGTGTGTGTCAAGAACTAGGCAAATATAACTTAAGTTTTGAAAGCTGCTTTCTGTGCTCCTCTGTCTTTTACTTACTTTGCACATAGTTTGCTGTCACCCAATAGTGTATGAGTACAAATGGCAAAACAAGCTTGCAGTGAAGCCTGTCCTTCTATATAAGTAAACACAGCCAGTAATTTGTACACAAAACAGACGTATCCCATAAAACCACTCCACGCTATGGCCTGGTTACTACAGTAATAGTGTGGAATCAACAGGTAGTTCAACAAGGCTGCAAAGTGTACGTAAATAAGAGACTTCTTTCTCATATTCTCTCACATTGTCTCCACAGTTACATGTGACAAGATATTCTGCCAGGTCCCCTGCTGAGGCCACACTATGTGTTCTAGGTAAGAGTGGGAAAATCTTGCTTGCCTCTGCAGCAGTAGATTATCCTGAATTAAATGCACAAGAATCATCAAATACTTTTTAGCATATTTACCTTGCATGACTCTCATGCAAACCTGCTTAATGTGTTGATCGGTCGGTTCTTTTCCCTAGGATGAAAAAGAAATAATAGTTTAAAAAAACCCCAGTTGATATCGGAGTCCATTTTATAAGTGTGCCTGATGCAAAAAATGCTGGCTGGTTGTCATAGTTTAACCACATCCAGCAATTAAGCAGCACACAGCTGCCCAGACACTCCCCCCACACAGTAGGATGGGGGAGAAAATTGGAAAGGCAAAAGTGAGAAAAAGCATGGGTTGTGATAAAAAGTTTAACAAATAAAAAAGAAAAAAATAGTAATTAAAAAAAAGTAAGGAAAAGAGAGTTAAAAAAAGTAACAGAAAGAAAAATAAAACTCAAAAAAGACAAGTGATGCAAATGAAAACAATTGCTCTCCACCAACCAACCAATGCCCAGCCAGTCCCTGAGCAGTGACACCCCACCTTCCCCCAGCCTCCACCCTGGTTTTATTGCTTAGCATGATGTCATATGGTATGGAATATCCCTTTGGTCAGCTGTCCCAGCTGTGTCCCCTCCCAGACAGAACACCAGTATGTTAACTCTATTTCAGCACAAATCCAAAACATAGCCCCATACCAGCTACTATAAAGTAATTTAACTTTATCCCAGCTAAATTAGTACACCAGTCAATAAAAGTTGTTTTAGTCCCTGCAAGTGCAGCTACTCTATCAGAATTGAATTTGACTAGCAAGTAGATACTGTGTGGACACAGCCATGTTATCAAACCTGGTTTCCATGCACACTACAGGAGTGGGGCTGGTGTAAGGAAATGGAACTCAGGGGAAAGCTGAGCACCGAAGGTCCTACTGTATACAACTCTAAGATTCCTCTAGGCTACAGATGTGCCTGTTGTGAGGCACGGTGTATTACAAATTCTACTGTGCACTTGGGTTTTACATGCATGTTGCAAAACAAACAAAAAAACAACCAAAAATAAAACCTATCAAAAAAACAAACCAGAAAACAAAAGGAGTGGTGTGAGTGACAGATAAGTATTCAAAAGATACCAATTACATGAAAACAGTACTTACAGCTGGGCCTTGGCTTCCAGGCAGACCTGGGGCACCCTGTTCACCCTGCAAGCCTCGTGGTCCAGGTGAGCCTCGTGGTCCTTCCATGCCAGGCAGTCCCCGACTTCCCTCAGGCCCACGGGAACCAGGCTCTCCAGGATTACCAACCTGACAGTGAAAGAGAGGAATTTCAATGGACTGCTATACTGGAGGTAAGACTCATTCTGACATAACCAAACAGTGACAGGAGCTATTCACAAATACAGCGCAATGAGTGCTGGGATGTAGAGTTGTTGAACAGCTTCTTTTTAAATGAGTGATTGGAGTCAGTGGTTATATGATTTGCAAACTTAAAAAAAGATGTCTTTATTCCTTATTTAAAGAGAAGGGAAAAAATTAGATATTCTGTCAAAAGTATACCAGCATCCATAGTGACAAGCACAAGAGGCTTTTGTCAAGGAACAGCTCTCCCATACTCAGTATGTAGTTCTGCCCTTGTGCATGCCACACACAACTTTTCTAGACATTAATTGCTCCTTAAGTTGCAAAAAATTCCAGGTCCCTGCTTGCTCCAAATGCCTTTCATGTCCTTTTGTAGAGGAGTACCACAGGATGACCTGTATCATCTAGCCCCAGGCTTCTTGGGCAGACGCGTTTGCTTTCTTTACATCTGTCAGAGCCAAACCTCACTGCACACAGGTTCTAGTGCCTACACTTCGAGTTTGTTGGCATAGGGGAGGGAATATCCTCACACAAACTGGTGTTGTGTGCCTGAAGAGATGCAGTGCCAGCTTGTTCCACTCAGGGAAGGAGTAGAAAGAGCTATTTTACTGGTGTAAGCATCCTGACCCCCCCAAGGAATTAAAGAATTTATGTCTACATCAGCATGTCCACTTAAGTGCATTTAATAAATTCAGCTATAGCTTCTGCTCCAGTAAATTTTCTAAAAGAGACAAAATATCATACAGAGTGAGACCCATGAGACTTAGGAAGAAGTTCTGTACTTGAGGGTGGTAGAACACTGGAACGGGTTGCCCAGGAGTCAGGCTTGATGTGGGTCTGAGCAACCTGATCGAGTTGAGGATGTCCCTGCTCACTGCAGGGGTATTGGACTGGATGACCTTTGGAGATCCCTCTGAGTTACTTTCAGTGCAAGTTATTTTACTATTATTAATCATTAGTAGTACTAAGAAACAAAAAGAATACCCAAAACCCAAACAAACCCCCCAAAATCCTACAAGAAATCCCAAAACAAGCAGGAAAAAAAATAATCCTACATATTTATGGCTTCTCAATTCTACAGGGGAAAAAAAGGACAGAACCCACAGAAAGAGCCGCTCATTAACAAATGAGCTGTGGCATCAGTTAAATCCACGAGATGGAGCTATTTCAGTTCCATCTATGCTGCTTCTCAGCTCACTGCTGTCCCTGTCAGAAGAAAACTCAAAAGAAAATGCTTCAATAGATAAATCAAGAAGACAACCAATTCCCTTTGCAGAGTCTACAGCGAGGAAGACACGATATGTTCCTTGACCAGCCTGGTAAGTTATCAGGTTTCATCCCTCTGTGTACTCACGAGGATGACAAGCACTCTAGTACTAGTCTCATGAAGAGATCAGGATTTTTAAAATCTAGGTGGATAAAACTATGGATTGCTCCTCTATCTCTTCCTCGTGTCATTCTTGTAAGACCTTGATCATCAGGAAACATTCTCTAGCTTGCATTTCCTTAGCCCCAGAGTCACAGAGGCCACCGAGAATACGAGCATAGGGTATTTTGTTACAGTCAGCCTCAGCTGCCTGTAGGCAGAACTGTTGATACATGGGTATCACAGCTCAAACTGTCAGCTGCTGTAACAATCCCACTCTTCAGTGATCCTGAAATAAAAGAACGCATTCTGTTTTCACTGAAGTGCTTCCAGCTTTTTCACAGTGTAAAGATCACAGGCTGCACACAGCCACTGCACTGAGCCTCCGCTCCATCCAACACCTACTCTACAGAGACTACATTCATTTCCTCTTAAAAAAAAAATAAAAATAATTAATTAATTGACGAGAAAACTGCTGCTGAATGATGCTTCTCTTTTATAATGCTCAGAATTCAGGACACAAATTTCTTTCTGAAGCTAATGCATTTTAATATTAATTGTACTCAAAATTTAAACAAGAAATGCTGTTGGAATTCATTCAATTTAACTGGTAGAAAATACAAATAATGAGCTGAATTTCTTTTCTTAAATCAGAAAACCTTCTATCTGATATATTACATCTCTGTATTTCTGTTACAGTTCTATGCATTATACTTACAGCTCCCTTTGCTCCTGGTAATCCCATATCACCCTAAGCAGAAATAAGGCAAACTGTATTAGAAGAGACATTACAAATTCAGAAATCTTGACATGATTTTTTTTTTTTTTCACTTTAAGAAAAGAGTTCAGGTGTGTAGTTGATTTACACAAAATTGCACCACAATTACAATTCATTTGGAGATAAAATTTACATTTCAGATATTATTTGATTCTTTAATAACTCATTTCTCAAAAACTTTTCTGTAAGGTGCGAATACAAAAGCAAATTTATTATAATTGCTTTTGTATTGCTTATCTTAGAACTAGACACACGGCTCTAACCTCAAACCACAATTACATCACAGGGCAATCTTAGTAGATTGCTTGGAAACCTCTAGAGGAAGCGTTAATCAGAATTTTGGCAGAATTATGGATATTTTACAGTGTTGCATCATCCCTGACAAAGCTGGATCAGAAACCAAGTGTCTGTCTACCCAATGTGCTGTGAAAAAGCCAAATCCCTAGAAGTTCTTGATCCCAGCATCCTGGCTCCTGGCTTGAACCACTTCAAGATCCATTTATTACTTGACTCTGAATAGTAGGTCCACTATTCAGAATTTTTTAGTTTTTCCTCTAAATTTGAAAAAAAAAAAAAAAAGTTTCAAAATCCTGTGATCACCTGTGAAACAGATTAATTCTTACTCTTCACTGTTACCATATTACCCTTGAATACAATTTCTGAAAATTGTATTTTTGCAGTTCCTAAACATCATATCTGAAATAATTGGTTTCAAAATGTCAGAAAGGCCACTTTGTCTGTTAATGAATACACCACAAGTGAAATAGAAACAACTGTTAATCAACTTTAAAAGCCTTTCAGAATTGCCAAATGTAGGAAAAAAAAGTGCTCATTTCCAGCACACAACCTGGCTACCATTTTTTTTAAATAGGGTACAGTTTACATTCTTTTGAAAGGTCAAGTTCTGGCTTTGCTGGATGAGGCCCCATAGGAGCCACTGGACTAGTGCATTTCTCCTTCTGTAGGAAAAGAAATCCTCTTTACCCAAGGGCACGTGACCCAGGCATTACCCATGTGAATTCACACCATGCTGCACTCCTGCAGTATATAGGCCTTCCTCCAGCAATATCACAGTGCCACAGCCTCTTCCCAGACCATTCTCCCTCTCCCTACCACATAGCTGCTGCACCTTACTTTCTAAGATAAAGGCAACACAAAATATTTCCATCAAGTCTGAGTTATTAAAGGTGTTTATCATCTGTGCTCCTGTCTCACCTCAATTAAACTACCTCCTCATCCTCACTGCCTCAAACACCAAGAATTGGTGTGCATATGTTTATATAAACACTTGGCATATATCTACATATCTATATACACACACACCCCCTTCAAAGCAGCCTGTACTGTATTATACACATAATAAATATGTGCATTTCAGAGTGCTTTCAGCAGGAATGGTGTGACCAGCCCAATAAAACTAAGGTGCTCTGCAATGCCCAGCTAGTATAAAACTGCAATGTGACTTTCAATGATCAAACCATATGCTTCAAGCACTCGAAAAACATTTTAAAGTTTTAATTTATGACAACAAAATGATGTTTGATCAGGTGAAGAGAAAAGAACACCTTACTAAGTCACCCTTTTCTCCTCCATCTCCTTCTGCTCCAGGTGCACCCTATATGAAAAAAAGACAGAGTCAGCCTTCAGATTTAGTCAATGTAATAATGTACTGCAGCATTTGGAAGTGTGACTTTAAAGAACCATGATCCACAATGTGACTTACTTGTTCACCCTTAGGTCCTGGTTCACCCACTGAACCCTAAAAGGTTAAACATTGGGGGCGGGGGGGGGGAGAAGAAAAATAAATATCAGAATTTGAAACTGCAAGTTCAAAACCATATTAGATTATCTTCAATCTTCCCTACTCTCTCGCATTAATGCAGGAGATATTTAAAGCTACAAATTTTTAGGGATGACAATGGAAGCACTTAAATCTTACTCTATAGTACAGACCAAGTAATAGCATGGAACATATAATCCACTGCTGCACTAGATGGTACAGAGTCTGACTGTCAAACAGTAGATAGTCCCTTTGCATTGCAGGTGCTATTGCAGCAGCTACAACTCTGCTCTGCAAATTGGTTACAAGTTATAAGTAAAAAATCCAGTATCACTTTTTCTAGCCCTGCTACGTGTTCTGTACCGCTGTAGGCTATTTCAGCTCTGCTAAGGTGGGATAAGCACATTGAGACATCCACAAGTTCAGTCACATTCTTCTCTTGCTTGATGTTTACTTCTCAATATTTTTAGCAGAACTGTCTCTAGAATTTTGATTATTAAAGTCAAAGTTAAATGGCTTGTATCTTAAAGTTGATGTTCCTTTTCAAATAAATAAATAAATAACTTTTTTTGCTTAGATTCCTGTCACAAAAGGTAGCTGTGTGGACAGGCAGGAAACACAAAGGAATAAATTAATGACCTGATTAATTTCGAACATATGTAATTTGTTTTTATAGTAAAAGTATTTAACCTGTAGAACAGTGCATTATTTAAGAAAAAAATCCTAGGTTTTTTATTCTGTTAGAAAACCAATCATACCATCCTTAAAAGCTCTTTGCAGTCTGTGCACATATGAACATATACATTCCAAAAGAACTATAACTCTGCATAGGTTTTTTTTTTTCTAAAAAACCCCAGAGATATCAACATTTTATCTCCCATTTCAGAGATCCACTTAATTCACATAAGGTATAGGCACACAAACCAGTGTAATATCTACAATGTCATGAATTTAGATTTGCTCTCATGTTCCTGAGGATGAAGAGTCAATACTAAATTATCCACAAAGCTAAGCAGTGCAAATCACGGACCTACTTAACATTCTGACTTTGTCAAACAACACTGTAACTATTTTGACTGAAGTGTTCTCCAAATCGTGCCTTATTAAAGCTTTCCAATTACTTACACAAAAAGACATTGATTTCCAACTTGATATAATTTGGGAGGTTCTTTTTCTCCAGTTACTCTTTTTTTAGTGAAACAAAATTGCCAATAGAAAAGTTTGAGATGGAAGAATCTTTTGCTTTTGTGAAACTTGGCCCATGATGTTTGGACTGGCAATCATAAAAACCACAGCTGAAACTATGTGAATCTATGCTACATTGACTCCTCAAAATTCAATTAAATTAAATATCTTTGGTGGTGGTGAAGTGGTCAAAATCTCCCAGGTGTGACAAGGTGCCAGAATCTCACATCTCTGACAAGGTGCCAATACCTAACAGCTTTGGGATCAAGAATGACTACTGAAATATGATTTTTTTTGTGAATTGTACTTGGCTTTTGGTTGCTATTTACATCAACTATTATCATGCATATATGGACTTCACAACAGAACTTTATAGGATCCCTGTGTACAAAACCATTAAATTGGGAGAGGAAGAAATGTTAGGTCAGTCTGGAACTTACTGATAGCGGTAGTTGACCCAAAGACTAGGGTTAGCAGGCTACATAGATACCTGTTACTTAACCCTGACAAGGATGGTTGGCTCTACATAAGACAGATTCAATTGCTAGTTGAACAGGGTAGAGAAAGAATAAGAATGGCACAGTACTCTCCAGGCTTGGCTTGGACTACATACTGCAGATCAGTGTGCTACTGGCAAAGTCCCAGAAAATTCACTCCAGCCTCTAAGCAATTGAAGGAAAAAAATGAATCAAGGGCACAAGTAGACACTTGTTTCAAAACAGGAAAGCTAAAAAGCAACCACAGGATGAAATAATTGCTAGCGCAGCTTTTTGAATGTTGTTTGCACAGGGCATTTAACTGACAGTAAGGTTTAAAACAAAACAAAAAAATCCATGCATAAGGTAAAGTCATCTGCTAGTTAGATAAACAGAAACCTCCTGGCTGTAGCCTGAATCTCACAGAGTCTGTTCATGGCATCTACATTCTGCTCTTACCCTAGAGGTCCAGACTCTTTATATGGTAAATGAGGAAAATTGGGCATCTTTGGAGGGAGACTGGCAGCACTGCAACAATTCCATTTTCTTATGTATTTTCTTCCTTGTGTACCTTCAATTTCCCTCTGGAGAAGTCTAAAGTATGAATCATTACCAATCTAATAAAAAAAGACTAATTTATGTCAATACTTATATTTGACTAGAAACATATGTTCCTGATATGAGCATTAAAAAAAAAAATTAAAATTGGAAGGGGGAGAAGCAAACACCCTAACACATGAAAAAATACCTCAATAACAAAGACTTTGAAACTTCATTTTCAAGTACTTGAGCAGCTTTTAAAAACTGTCAAAAACAACTGCAAGCCCTACCTAGCCATCCTGTGATGTATACTGGGAGCATACTGGGGCAGGACTCCTCTGTTCAGTCAGATAGAGACATCTACAGCAGTGATACGTATGTCTGACCAACATCCTACACTTCCCTGACTGTCAGTGGAAAGTAAGAGGCACTTCATTTAATATTGATGCAGAGGCCTCAGGGCAGAAGGATGAAACACAATCTAGAACTATTTCTACAAGAAAGATATCTAAATTTTGGTGAATTCCTTCCTCTTTAGCCTCCTACGTGCAAGATAAGGAACATTTTCTGGTTTATATGCTGTCTTCAATGGCATTTATTTAGCAAAGAAAGACTTCTTTTTGCAGGTATGCAAGATCCACAGATCCCAGTTCTTCCTTCCTAACAAAATACTACAATTGGTACCTATATCCTGCAATTATGTGCATATGCATAAGTGTCTCAATAGCTGCATTAGCCTGTGCATTTCCATAACAGGTCCTAAAATGTATGCAAAAGGCATTGAATCTACTGCAGACCAGGGCTGAAGCTCCAAAGCTCTCTAGTGACCAAAGACACTGACTTACAAAGTTCAGATCTGGCGGAGCCAATGACTTGCAATATGATTTGTGTTTTAAAATGATTCAAAATTAAAATAAAAAAAATATTTATGCCAGTAATCTTATTTCAGTCCCTTAAGTAACACTGTTAAGAATTTTCCTGTCTGTTTTATGAGCTACGAGTCGTTAATGGGAACCTAGAGCACAGCTTTCAAGCAGTTGACAGATCTATACACAAAAGAAGACATTAATTCACATAAAAAAGTGAAAACAGCATTTACTCCTCATGTCAAACTGTAGTCTGTATGTATAAGTGCATTTCTTACCCGATCACCCTTACCACCAGGAAGGCCTGGAGGACCTGGCAGTCCAGGAAGTCCAATATCACCCTGGGGACCCTGTGAAAATAAGTAAAGGATGTAAACTTACCCAATCTTTTAGAATGGACAAGTAAGGGTCATACCCTGACAAACAAACGGGGCAGAATCTTATTCCCAGAACAGTCCTAACTTGATGAAAGGGGATTGTCTGATGAAAATAGAGCTGATCTAAAATACAGCCCTTTGAACAGTGTCTTATTATTATTTGATTGCTGACAAATGTAAGAGAAATAAATGGCTTACAGGGCTTTCCACCCTCCAGTCCCTCAATGACAGCCTGCGCCTCTTAAAAATACGTCCCAAGACCTTGCACTCCAGTTTGCACATTCCTCTATAACAGCAGGCTCTTTCAGCCAAAAACTCCCCAGCTAGGCTTCTGACTGTTACTGTGTCAATATTGCTAGAGCACCAGTAAAAGGTGGCATTCATACTCTGCTCCATTCATTAGTTTCACGTAGCTGTTAGCAGAGAGCCAGATTTTCACTGCTCATATTCCCCAAATACACACAGTCCACACAGTGCAACCCAACTTCACACATCACAGGATTTATATTTTTTTTTTAAATAGAAGCAAGAATCTCACACATATACTTTAAAATGGCATTTTCTAATACTACCACAGTCACAGAAGACTGAAAAAGAAACTCAGCAATCACTCATTTCAACATTATTTTCAGTTCCCTTCCTGGATAAATGGGTGTCTAGTTCCAGATGATACCATAGCTCCTGAAAAGTAAACATAAACACTGACTATGGAAATAAACTGCTTACCCATTTCCCTGGTAAACCTGGAGGGCCCGCAGGACCTGTCTCCCCTCTGCTACCCTTATCAGAAATAGAAAGGCATCATTAATTCCTGAAACAGTTCCTGTGAACAGGGAATAAAGTATGATTTTTTTTTTCCTTAACATTTAGTGAATTGCATTACTTAGCAGTTGACTTTAATCAAGACTTCTGTTTATTAGTGGAAAAGATATCACAGGCATTAAAAACAGTGAAGCTTCCTGAAAAGTGTAAACATTTTTAGTTCACAATGGCATACAAAGTTTAGTTGGCATTGAATGATTCTGCTGAGTAATTATGCACTATCAAGTCCCTTCATGGGATCACACCTGACAGTTACCTGGCATGAACACATTTACTTCACCAAGACAAAACTGATGCACATGCTTAGCTTTCAACTTTTGTTTAGCTTCATCAACTGAACTCTCACAGGACCACATACTTAAAAGCCGATGTCCCCGCCTGAACAATGGGCAAATGTGAGCAGTGTGTGCAGAACTCATGCTTAATGAACTCATTAAAAAAAAAAAAAAAAGTCCATTCAATAGCAGTGATAAGTATAAATATTCTTTTTACTGGGTTTTTAACTTAGTATTTTCACTTCAAGTATCTATTATCCATTCAGATGATGAGATTCACATTAGTATCTCCATCTGGTAATACAGCCATCTGGATATATACCCTGGGTAAAATTGCCATTAAAGTCAAAGCTTCAAAGATTTCAATTTTCAAAATAAAGTATCTTCCTTAGAAGGGTTTTGTTTCTTATGATTGAACCTTTCAAAAGAGCTTAAAAACTTTCATCTGTACAGATAAACTGAAACACTGTCCCAACAGAAGCCTAAGTCTCACTTGAGACACTCTCCTTACTTCCACTGCGTGAGTACATAAGGGGTACTAGCAATAAAAGCACAACACAACTTTTAAGATCATAAAATATCAAGAACTGAAGTTATTAGATATGTAAGTAGGAAACCCATCATATATGACTTAGAAAATTTTGGATAATATATAAGTATTCTAGTGCTGTATACTATGGATAATTTTAAATACCTGTATTTTCTTCATAATAAAAAAAAATATTTTGAAATATAGTAACATACCAAATGATAAAAGGCAGACATGGTCTTTTACACCAGCTCACAAATGCAGTGACAACTTCTCACATAAGCTTAGGAAAACTAACTCTGTAATTCCAGAAATAATTAGGTATCCTGGTGAGATCAGAGAACCAAATATAAACAGAATTTTCTATTCATTTCCTTCAGAATATCCTACGGTGTTAAAACCACTATCCTTTTAAAGCACTTTGTATAATTTCCAGAAGCTTTTTTTATGTTAAAAGTAAAATTAAAAAAATAAAAAGCCCACCAAATCAACTTCATCTTACAACCCAGAATATGCACGAACCTTTTTGAATCTCTTATTTAATCATGTAGTTTGGTATTAAACCTCTGACCTGGAATACCATATATATCTATTACTATATATATTTCTGATGCAGGAAAGAGAAGAATTAAAATTGTCAACAGTATTAGGAACTCATCTCCTTGTATATGTCACAGCATTCACCTCTAATTGCTTTACAGCTATTAAAAATAAAAAAAAGCTGTATCACCTCCCATAGAGTTAAAATCATAATAAGCCTCTTAAGTACTTCAGAAGTTCTGATGATCATACAGAACACAAGAGAAATATTCCATGCTATTTTAAAGACAAAATATATTTTGCCAAATATACACTACAGGCACTTTTTCAAACAGCAGTGCTTTTCTAAGGTGTTAAAAAAAGGTTACTCTGTAGAACACTGTAACGCAAAGAGTATTTCCTGTAAACATTTGACATTGTGTCTGTAAGGACAGACTACTTCAGACTAAGGACCACCACTGCAAGACCCACAGGAGTTTTGTTTTAGCGTGTAAGAGAGTAACTGTAATCCAAAGAAATCCAGGAATAGCATTAGTCCATGACACAACTTCAAAGGTTGTAAAGCTTCCACCAAGTTATATAGGAGTCAGATGGCCCTGGGATAAGATTGACATTGAGCTAGTTACTCTTCGTTCCCTTCTAGGGGACGAAGGAAAAAAAGGCATCTTGAAATGTCCTCATGTAAGCATTTAAACTACATCACAAGTTATGTCCTAGAACCACCTATGTTTTTCCCCATAGCCTTTAAGAGGGTTTCTGTAATAACTGGTTCAGGTGTGGACATCTGTACTTGGTCAGATAAAACCTTCATCTGTGCTCCAAGTTACTCATAGGCAATGATCAGAACAGAAGGCAGCCTGGCCATGTCCTCAGCCTACCTTTTGTACATGGTGGCCCTATATATAACAGTCCAGAGCTGCAGGCCACTCATAAATCAGTGAGCATGTTGCACTGGTATTCACAAAAACAAACTGGGCCAACCAAAAAAAAAAAAGAAACCAAAACAAACCAAACCACACAAACAAACAAACAAAAAAGCCAAACACCACAGCCAAACAAACAAACAAAAAACCCCACAAAACCAACCAAATAAAAAAACACCAACCCAACAATTAAAAAAACCAAACCAAACAAACAAACAAGAAAAACACCCCACCAACTAAACAAAAAAAAAACAGGCCAGAATCTGTATGTTTTATGCACTTCTGAATTCCTACTTTTCCTAGAGGTGGAATACTTGAAGAAGGAAAGAAGCTGCAGAAGTTCAGAGCGAGCTAGGACAGACTGGCTTGCACCCATGCTGGTAGATTTCCCTGACGTACAGCGAAGGGAGGCAGTATGCAGGGTATCACTGTAAATGGCCCCGGAAGGGCTCCAAGCCTTGCCCACTGCCTAGAGATTGTTTCAGTCAATGATGTTAGTCATTGAGGACCAAAATCATGTCCAGGACTTCTTCAGTACTTGAACAGTAACTGGTCTCTGTCAAGTCTAGTACCACTCAGAGTGCCAGTACGGGTGAGGGCTGGGCCATTCTCCCAAAGGACAGCAAGAGACGTCAAATGGCAGAGTGTGAAATGGGAGCACAGCACCACAACACTGAACACCACCGGGATGCAGCCCCTCCACAGCTGACATGATAGACTGTGGTCACAACACCTACCTGCCCCTTGCTCCAAGGTAGGATTGCTGGACCTCTCAATACATTTAAATGAAGATTTTATGTTTCTCTCACAGTTCTGTTAGATCTATATTTAGCCTTTGAATGTAATATTCACAAGGGGACATAACAGGATTTACAGTAGTCCTTCCTTTAGGTTGTCTGGGATGGTTTTCATCCTCAGTGAAATTTTGATGACTTCATTAATTTTTAGAATTCCTACACACAATTACAGGATGCATCCTCATGCTAAAACAGTTTTATTCACTTGTGTAGTGATTTTCTGTTAATAATATGAGAAATGGAGAGGCTTGGAAATGCTAAGCAGATTTGGCTGGGATATGTAGTTTATGATGGAGTGAGAAAAATCTACCCCATACAAAGCATGCTGCAGGCCTGTGCAAAGTCAGAAAGTGTAGTCACATCCATCTAGAGGTTTAGGTTTACTGGATTAAAAAAGTATACCTGGCAGGATGGAAATCCACTTTGTTCTTTTGACTCTGCTATAAGCTGTGCAATGCTAGCCCCTTTAACCACATCTTAAATGTAAGCTATTACTCACCACGGGTGGAGGGCCTCTGAAATTATATATACAAAACATGTCTACTAATACCTAAACATATTATATAAAGTGAGGCAAGGACACTTCATCCTAGCACACTACCAATACTGCTGCACCATTATCAAATATGGAAAATGACCATTTATTTTGGTTGGAGTCATGTAAAAAGACTATGGTAGAAAAGCTAGGGTTTAGTTACATTGGGGTAACCGAAGATACATTTTGGGGTAGATAAGACAAAAATATTTTTAAAGACTGACTCAGAAAATTATTTAACTGAAAGTAATTTGAGAATACTGTTTTCAGCATCTAACTTTGGGTTGTCTGACATTTTAGTACGAAATCCAAGGTAGTCTCCAGGCTCCCTCTTTATAATGAGAAGAGACACAAGAGACACCTCCAGAGAGCAAGTCAGCCCAACCAACCAGGGCCCCTCAGCGGTCTGTCAAAGGGGGCTGCAGTATCAAGTCTTAGGCAATTAGATACTTAATCTATGTTGCTAAGGTTAGGAAAACATGTATTGCATAGTAAATCTTTAATTACATATATGCTGTTCTGCACATACATTGTTTTCTCATTTGCTAGACAAGTATTGAACTTCAAGTTACATCATTACTTAAATGTTCCAAGCTCTCTTTTCACTGCAAAACCATGGTATGGGATACATGTTTTCCAAATGCTAGCAATTTAAAGGTTAAATAACTGAAGAAAAACAAGGAATTAAAAAAGCAAGGATAGGAAACAGTATATTCTGCAGGCACAGTATGAAAAATTAAATCTTACTAAATCTCAGAAAATATAAAAGAAAATGGTTAAGCAGCTTAGGGAACATGGCTAAATTCTGCTGATTAAGAATGACACTCCAATGTTTTCGAATTGCTTCCTTCGGGCCACCTGCCATGATGACTGGCTTAGAAAAGTTTAAATGACAAATCAGTTTAGTAAATACTTGGATTGGCTAGCATAATGTGAAGCAAACAGAAGGTTAAGCAACAAAACAATTAGAGTGGAGAATATCACAGAGCTGTCATGGTTGGAAAAGACCCCTGAGATCACTGTGTCCAACCAGAACAAAACAAACAAACAAACAAAAACACAAATAAACAACAAAACAAACAAAGAAACAAAAGCCCCAAACAAAGAAAACAAAAACACAGAAAAAAACCCACCTCACTTATCCCTCTAGAGCATGTCCTGAAATGCCTCATCTATATGTTTTTTGAATACCTTCAGGGATGGTAATGGTAGAGTAATGGTATTAGTGGTAAGAGTAATGGTATTACTCTTTCAGTGTAGAAATTCTTCCTAATATCTGATCTAAAACTCCCCTGGTGCAACTTCAGCCCATTTCCTCCAGTCCTGTCATTATTTACTTGAGAGAAGAGGCTGCACCGACTTCACAACAACATCCTTTCAGGTAATTGTAGAGAGTGATAAGGGCTTCCCTCAGCCTCCTCTTCTCCAGGCTAAACAATCCCAGTTCCCTCAGCATCTCCTCACAGGCCTTGTTCTCCAGACCCTTCACCAGCTTGGTTGCTCGTCTCTGAACTCACTCAATGTCTTTCTTGGGGTGAGGGCCAGGACTGAACACAGTACTCGAGGTGTGGCCTCACCAGTGCTGAGTACAGGGACATGATCAGTTCTCCCGCTGGCCACACTACTTCTGATACAGGACAGGATGCTGTTGGCCTTCTTGGCCACCTGGGCACACTCCTGGTTTGTGTTCAGCCAGGTGTCCACCAGCACCTCCAGGCCCTTTTCTGCCAAGCAGCTTTCCAGCCACTCTTCCCCAAGCCTGTAGCGTTGCCTGGGGTCACAATTTCCCTGTTGCTCCAGTTGTTTTTCTTGTTTTACTGAACAGATGAACAATAATCTAAATTAACAAAAATAAAACTTTTTTTTTCTCCTGATCAGGTGCCAACTTAAGTTTTCAAAGGAAAAGCAATGACAGACTAAAATGATACTTTTGAAAGTTATTTTCTCCTAGGGATATTTGTCAGCAGTGAGGTAAGTCTCCCAATGCATGGGTTTGCTTGTTTTAGTTAGAGCTACTTATCTTCTTTTCAGCCACATAATATCTTCGCTGTGAAACTGTCTATGTTTACAGACTCGCAAAAGGCTCAAATCTGAATCTGTAACAATCCCATTCCAGCTACATTCCAACAGTTGTTTAACAATGAATATAACATTGAAATAATGTTGAAATATGGCTTTTGCCAGAGGATACTACAGATTATTTGGTAAACAGTATACAAGTATTAATTTGTTGCACAGTCACTGATGATTGCTTAATAGCCCTGCATTGCGTAACTCCTCAAAAAACTACAAGCTAGTTGAAAATTTTCTCTCAAAAAGATGTCTTTTGCAAGTAGCTAAAGATGAAGAGTCAGGCAATTTTCTAATGTAACACAAATGTAGGCACGTTGTTTTTCCCTAGAGTGGATACCAGCCTGCTGTCCATACGAGTAGAGTCAGCCTTGTTACCTCCCTGCAAACCACACCAGAGGTCCTTTCCTCCACAGTTCCGGCCCTTCTGGAGCTACCAGCCACACTGTCTTTCAATGTGAAGAACAGGTGTAAGTGAAATGGGAAAGTGAAGAGGATCTCTCATGCAGCTGCTGCCATGCAGACACACATAAAGGAATTGAAGTTCTCCATATCCTGCAAAGAATCGAGGTTTTTTCCAAATCCAAGGAAGAAGTCCAGCCCCTCCTGACTTCTACCTCAGTTTTCTATACCAAATGGAACAAAGGGTACAGGCAAAGAGAAAAGAACTAAGGTTGAGTTCTTAACTGTGACGGTAACAGAGCACTGGAACAGGCTGCCCAGATTGGTGCAGAATCTCCATCTCTGGAGGCTTTCAAAAGTCACCTGGACTTGTTCCTGTGTGATCTACTGTAGGCAATCCTGCTGTGGCAGGGGCGTTGGACTAGATGATCTTTAGAGGTCCCTTCCAACCCCTTCCATTCTGTGATTCTGTGAATGCTAAACAGGAAGGGAAGGCCAAGAAAACTACCTGAATAGTAATCAAGAAATCCTTGGACTTTGAAAGTTTTTGGTTATAAAACTTTGGTCAAAAAACTATCAAATGTTAAAGCTGAGAGACAAATTCTCTCAGCTTTATTTTAAGAATGCAAATTTTAAGAATGCAAGTATTTTAAGAATGCAAATTCTTAAAAAAAATACAAAAATACTCAAGAAAAAATCTCTTTAGAGCAATTATAAAAGTTTTTCTCAATTTATTTTCAAAATTTTTTAGTTTTGTAAGTTTGAAAATCATGGCATGTAGAATACTTTAACCAGGAGATTATTTTTTTTACTGGAAATGTAAGGGCAGAGTCCTAAAAGCTGATGCTCAAATATATCCACTACATGTACATTCTGCAGAAGAAAGAGACAACACCCTTTATTCTGCCCTGAAAATAAATACAAACTCCACTTGGACCAAAGACCATTGAGCTTCAATAATCCAACCTTGTGCCCTGCCTGAAGAAAAAAAATCTGATCTTTTCTTTTTTTTTTTTTTTTGTGTAGGAACACTGTATATTCCAGTGTACCCAAAAAGAAAACAAAAAGATATTCCAGTCATATGCTGCCTACAGTCTCAAGCAGAAGGAAGCTAAACATAGTTATTATTCAATACTCTTTATAGCTTTAAAGGAACTATAAATGAAAAGTAAATTACTGTTTAATATTCTACATGCAAACTCACTTTATTATAATTTACTTTCTTTCTCCATTTTGTATTGACCAAAAGGTTTTTCTTTCTATGCTTTTGTTCTCATGTTCACATTTTCCAAAATGAGTGCACTTTGTAGAAAGAAAATTAAGGCAAACTATCCAGATGTCTTGCTGGTCTCTAGAGCGATGAACAGAAAAAGCATTGTATTTAATCTGCATTAAGTATTTCAGTCTGACTACAGGGTTATTAATAATTAACCTTGCATGTCAACTCCTGTTCTATGGACTGCTGATTTTGTAAATTCACTTTCACATTGAAAGGATTAAAAGCATAGTTTAGCAGATTACAGTGCATTATCAGAGTGGGCAATTACTTTGGTCTGATTCAATTAGAATTCTTATTCCTGTTACAAACATACAAAATATCAGCTCAAGAACAATAGGACTGAAAACTTTTTCTAATGCACCCAACACTTTTAGACAAAAACAAACAAACAAACATGTTGGCAAGCTGTGTATATGGAGGCTGAAGATACTTGCATTCCACCCTAGCTAAGTGTGTGCTCATATAATCCCCTTTTTATATCATCCATCATATATGTGGACACTGGAATCATACAAAGATTCAGGTTAAAACAAATGTGATCTCATGAATTAATACATCCAGTACACAATAACACAAACCACAGAAGAAAATTAAATCTATTACTTGGCTGACTGCTGCTGTATGTTTAAGAGTTAATTCAGAGAAGATACTCCTGACCCATGATGTACCTTACAAATATATTCCTATTGGTAACTCTCTAAGCCCTGTGTGAAGATAACCCTACAACTCTGTGAGTAAAACTGTTATGTCATTGTATAATAGCAGAAACTCGGAAAGTTCCAGGAAAGCATCCCTAGAGAATCCCAGTGGAAAGGGAGAAGCTTGCAAAAGCAGTCACTTACAGAGCCTGGAGCCTTGGCAATGTCATCAGACTGAAGTCTGGTAAAAGAAAATTTTCTTCAAATCACTGACCCTCTCGCCCATCACAGAAGGATTAACAGCAAAGGGAAACTAGATCCATCTTTGATCCATGCTAGGTCCACTTTCCCCACAAGGGAATGAGAAATCTGTAACCAGTAGACTGCTGCTAGCCTCTCTAGTACCCCAAGCATGCCTCAGGAAGTCTTGTCCTGTCTTCGCCACTGAGCCTCAGCAAATGCCATCAGTACATTTTCCTTAGCACATTCAATTCCCGCAGCAAGCTACCTGCCCACCAATGATTTCTCCAGTCTTCCAAATCTTCCTACTGTTAAGGAAAATCTCCAGTGAAAAACTACTTCGTCAGTGTTTTCAAGTGTAGATAAATGCTGAACTTCACATTGCTATAGTTACGTTCACAATGCCAACTAGAAAAGGCCAAGGCACAGGACAGAGCAGCATCCCACCATCATCCATGGTAAGTGGTCAGCATGCTTTTCTCTCAGGTGAGCTCAACTTTCCTAAATTATGCCAAGGAACAGTTTTGGGAACACGGGCAAGAATCTCCTCCACACATGCAATTTGACTGCTCTTAGTTGTGAGGGGGTGTTAAAGGAGTTTAGCAGTATGAAGACAAACCACACCATGCCAGTAGACCCAGGGAGCTGAGGACAATCTTTAGCCATTTTATTTACCACATAGGACAGACAGCTAACTTTTCTTCATACCATGCCACACTGTTCAAAGTACCTGCATCAGAAATAGTTACTGGCCAAAAAAAAAATTCACGTTCTGAAAGTTCAAAACCTTGTAATACACAGCTAAGCCTTGTAACATACAGCACAAGCTTCTTCAAGAGGCTGAAACAGTTGAAGAAAAGCTAAGTGATCTACTGACAGTTGATCTATGCTTTTCAGCATCAGTGGTGGGAGTTTTGCAGTGGAAGAACAGGACTTTGGTTCCAGCTTTGTCACAAACAATCCTCATTTCCTCTGCTGGGGCTTTTGCTCAGTGTATTTAAAAAAAAAAGATTGGAAGAATATGAGAAAAGGTTTAAAATTTAATTCATCACCAAAGCTAGAAACAGGACATAGGCTTCTGGATTTCTCTATGTGATGATGCACATCCTCCTGGTACAGAAAGGGGTAAAAGAAAATCTAGTATTTACCTTAAAAATTAGTACTCATGCTGAATAATACTTTTACCTCATTGTTAGCTCAAGCAACCATAACTTAAGACACTGCAATATTATAGAAGCCCAATTAGAATTTTATTCAATACTTACTGGTGGTCCCTGGGGTCCTGTTGGGCCTGCTTCTCCCTCTGGCCCCTGTTCACCCTGGTTTGGGGATAGGAAATATGCAACAAATTTGAGAAGTGATATTTTGCACAATGCAAAACTTCTCATTTTTTCTAGATCTTTTGAAAACAATTAATGATCTTACCCGTTTACCAGAATTTCCCATCAAACCTGGCACCCCAGGAGGACCTCTACTGCCCTGTTGGACCAAAATGAAAAATGAAAATGAGCCAAGCCAATGTTTTACTGTTCCATTTTGAAATAAAAAACAAAACCAAAAACAATAAGGTCTTAAAAAAAAACAACCCCAGCCTGTACTCATTTTTTAACTTCCACCTTTACTTTTGGTTTTCACTTAGCTTTCACCTAATTCCTTCTCATCGCTCAAGAGTCAGATTTCAGTTCTTTTGTTGTTTACATAGTGACAAATACCAAACAGACTTGATTGCTGCTCTCAAATCACAGAAGAACAGTATCATTCCATGCAATTTCAGAAGAAATTCTCATCTCAGTCTAGTTTCCTTTTTCAATTACTCAAAACTAAATTCAAACATAACTGTCTGAAACATTCCATAGTCTCAGTCATACAATACTTTTTAATTTAATTGGAAATGATGCTGCAATTTGATGGTATGTAAATACAGATGACAATCTCTGTGATTCAACCAACTTAGGGCAGCTATAAATATTACTCTTATTATGAGATCCTTCATTTCAAACTGTAGTGAGGTACCCACGTCACATGTCTCCTGTAGCAATGACTTCCACAAATTTAAAAGCAAATGCCTTTTTAAAGGTGTTATTTAGTGCCTGGAGTCATGAAAATCACTTCATGTAGCAATAGAATCATGAAAAAGCACAGAACTACAGTTGATAAAAGAATATATTTAATTCTTTCAGCCAAAGACTGATCTTGTACCACAAAAGAAAGTTAATATAACTTCACTGAATACTTTAGAACTTCATAAGCACAGATACAGTATTATAAAAAAAATTCAGTGCTCAAGATAATTTACCTTTGGGCCAGGAATGCCTTTCACACCTGGAGACCCTGGTAAACCCTGAAATAATATTTACAATGTTTATTTTTGTTAAGGAAATTAGAAATGGTGTTTAAAAACATCTCTCTCATTTTAAAGTATTTCTAGCCCTTTTACTTGATATTGAATCACTTTTATACAATAACAGACCAAGCTTGATTTATTTCTGTATATTACTCCCACTTTATGAATTGGCAAAAGGAGCACAGAAGTGTGAGGAGTAGTGGCTTTTTCTGGCTTAGATTAGAAATAGGTTCTCAGTCCCAGTATTCCAAGAGTAGAAGTAGAGAGTTTAACAGATACTTCTTGGATACATTTCATCTCCTCACTTCTATGCAAAATCTCATAGCAAGTAGGCTTTTACCAAATTTTCTTCCAAGCTTAAGAGCCCACTTTGTATTACAAATTTGCTTCCGGTTCCGGTTTTAATACAGCTCCTTCACTACATCCTCCCAGCAACTGCTCTTGTAGCAGAGTGTTTCAGGGAAAGTTTCTATTTAGTTTTGGACAATGGGCACAGTTTTCAAATTTATTCAGTTAATGTGCAAGGATTACCTTCTAGGAGAGTCCATAAAGCACTACTGATTCCCTATAACTTCACCACAGGCGATGCACTAAAAAACTCACTCCCCTGCAGAAAGAATCCTGAGTGTGAGGCCTTCCAGATGTTCTGAGCCAGCAGAATACCAAAAAGAGACAATTGTTCTTCTAAGGTTTGTTAGACTAGAATGTTGGTTCTTCCAGCTCACCCTGGGAACAGGTTTGAGCCTAGTCAAAACAATGACACCAGCTCTAACTCTGAGGTCACACCGTAATATCCACAGGGTCTCAGATACGAGAAACCCTAAAAGAATTCCATACTGGCCACAAACATTTTGTAAGACAGAGTTCCTCACTAGGGTACCATGAGGAGTTTTAGGCTTTTGTGCAAAACTTCTAGACAGCAGCATTTCCTCTTGAGTTACACACACTCTTCCTGGGCCTTTTGCTTACATTTTCATTTAACATACTCCAACATCAGCATCAAACTAACCTGTATATGGCCTTTCTATGGTTTGAACTGAGACTAACTTTCAAAGATAAAATACCTGATACTTACTGGCAGTCCCTGAAGTCCTGCATCACCTGGAGCTCCGGGTTTTCCTGGTTCACCCTGAAAAACATTGTCAGTTGTAATTTATTCAAATCAAACAAAAGGGAAAATTTCATTTCTGGAACACAGAGATGGGATCTGTAGTTCATTCAGTTACCCTAATAATGTGTATAAAGCCACGGGCATCAGCATAATAAAAAGGTACAAACGAATGACCAAATCTAGGGCACTATCAAAGCTCATATACATGCCAACTGTGCCTTACTTTTGCTCCGGGCATTCCAGGGATCCCTTCCCGGCCATCGACTCCTGGTAAGCCCTTGAAAGAACAAAAAAAAAAAAAAAAAAAAGAAAGGTATTGTTGGAGAGACTTCGTGAGAGCACTCTGATATACAAATTAGCACGACATGAAGCAAATGAAAAAATTTAATATACATACAGACTCTCCTTTAGGCCCAGGGAGACCATTTATTCCTCTTGTACCTTGAGGGCCCTAAGAATAATAATAATTTAAAAAAAAATGAGAATAAAATAATTGAAATAAGAGATGTAAAGAATGTCAACATATATTCATTCAAATACGCATTCCTTCGAGAGTACCAATTGCAGTGTATGTTTCTATGCTGTTGATTACAAGTAACTGATGTTTGGAAGTCAACACAAGTTAAAATTTGTCTGTGCTCACCCTTTCTCCCTTTGGACCTGCCTCTCCCAGTGGACCTCTCTGTCCTTGATCCCCCTATAAGAAAGAAAAAAAAAATTAGCAAAAAAACTCCCAAATAACTTACTTGCATTCATTAGCTAAAATCTCTGGCAAATCAACAGTACAATTCACACTTGGTTAAAGCAGACACCTTAAACTCATACTACATTTAAAACTTCAGTTTCTTAAATCTGCAGCTGACAGCTACCAGCCCTGTACAGGCTTTGTTCCAATGAATTAATATTTTCTGGTTAAAAATCTGAAAAAATCCCAAGCCACCCTAATACAGTAGTAGGACTCAAAATGAAGAGGCAACAATAACAGACTAAAAGGCTAAAACATGTTTATCTATCCCATAGTTCCTTGGGGACAGCAAGAGATTCTAGCCTTGCCTTCACTGTTATATCATTTATTCACCTGTGGGGAAACAATGGAATTGGATAAATCAGAGGCTTTTCTGATTTATAGCAACAAGGTTTCAGGACTCAGTATCTAAGTGTGTAAGCCCTGGGAAGTCTTTGGCTAACACACACACTACTTACCGGTGCACCAGGAAGACCTTGGGGACCAGGCTCACCATCAAGCCCACGAGCTCCCTAAAAAGAAGATAACACAAAACATTAAAATGAAGTGCTGAAACACTAACAAGTTATCCTCCCTCCTTCCTGGTTTGATGTGAGCTTTTTTAATAGCTCTAATAAAAAAAAAAAAAAAAAAAAAAGAACAAAACATAAAGGGATTTTGGAAAAATTTTTTTTAATCTATCTTGGATTTTTGTGGAGTTACAAAAGCAAGTATTTTTTAACTATGGGAAAATATCATTCAAAAAATGACATCCAGTTCACTTTCTAAATAAATCAGATCGGACAGAGAAGATGCAGACCTTTTTATGCTACTTCACAAATGTCTGTCTCTTCCTTAATACCACATAACAGAATAGCATCAAAATGTGCACAGAAATCAACAAGTGCTGTGCAGCTATTTTTATCAAATTTCAAATAAACAATGTAATTGACACTCTAAGTCATTTTAAATGGAGAGGAAAAAAGTGTTTTCAAAAATATTTACAGAAGATAAGGAACTCCTTTGTGAAATAGATGTAGTAAATATTTCAAATAGGTGAAACAGCACAAAAATGTGGGTAAATAACTACAAAGAATTAGAAGATACAAAAAAGGCCAGAAAAGCAAATTAAAATAGTAATAGCTTTGCAAATGTGTCCATGAGGTTAGGAAGGATCACTCATTAAAAGATTCATAGTCAGGACAAATTTGATGTTGTTTCTGGACATAGAAAAATCACAGAATAAGGTTTCTGTGATTTCATTCTGGAGAATGAGACAATGACAATACTCTTTTCCAAAAACTTCCAGAAGTTTTTACTCTATATAATTTAGCAAGATCATAAGAATAGAAATGTAATAGTTTTGAAATAACAGTTAGAAACACTTTGATGAACAGCAGGAAAATTATCCAGCCAAGTCATAGCCCACAGAAACATGAATTTCACTGGCAGCACTTTAAGACATAAAAGATACAAGAGACAAAGAATGGAAAAAGAACAAACTCTCCACAAAAAATCCTGATAAAAACTGGGGCAGTGCAAGCAAAAAGCTTCAGGAAGATGCTTGTCACCGGAGGGACTACTTAATAAATTTCAGCTTTAAATAAAACATGTTACAGTTTATAACTTGCTATCTTGCTAACTACATACTTGCACACATGACAGATCAGTATAAATTCAAGGACCAGTGGGAAAGGTGTGAAGAGTACACGTATTTGATTAATCAGAAGGACCAAGTTGCCTTTCTTCCCAATCAGAAGTACAGTATATAGGGAAATACAGGTGGCAAGAGACAGAAAATGCAGGGGAAAAAAATAAAGAGGGAATTTAAAGAAGTTTAAAAAAATGAACCCTTGCGCATGTTTTCAAGCCATATCATTTTATGTAAAGAAAGGTTGATACTCACTTTGGTACCTTTTGGTCCCATTATACCAGTTATACCTCTGATGCCTAGGATGCCCTGAAAATCAAAAGTGTATTCAAATCAGGCTTATTTCTTTTCATCAGAACTGTCCTAGGTTACAGACAGAAGACTCAGAGTTCTACATGCTTTCTTTACACTTAGCTCACTATTTTCTTAGTATAAAAGGAGAAATGCAGCTATTTCTGTATTAGAATACTTAATTTATATGGGAATTGATATTTTACTAACCTAACACTTTTTAAAAGAATAACAAAACTATCAGGTTGAATTATACAATGACAAATATGCCTTAAGAACTGAAGAAAACCCCACTGATTTCTCTTTTGATTACCAGAGAGTTGAATCATCCTCCTTGTGCAGCCTGTGTGAGAGGAATATATGAAGGCCAGATTTGCACAAGTGCTAAGTTGTCTTGCAGGAAAAAGATGCCATCGGGCTTTATAGAACCCTAGAGGTAGGTAAAATTGGGCAAGGTTTTGGAGAATACAAGTGCTACATTTATATGCCTGTCACACCTGAGATGCTGTACTGAGTAGATATCTTAGTGCTGCTAGATGTATCATAACTATGATCACTTCCCTTCAAAATAAAGTCTCATGGGAAATCTGGCTTCAAGTTTTTCCTCTTCCTGAGAGATTGAAACTACATCATATGTCTCCTCTCTGCAGAAAGACCAAACCCTCAGTCATAACGTGTTTGTCCTGCAGCAAGAAGAATGCACAACTGTGTTAAATGAAACAGCTTCAGGCATCTCAATGCAGCACATGCAAACCTACTCCTTGACCAGACTCTATATGGGCAGCCTTTTTCTAGTGAAGTTAGATTGAAGCTTGCACAGAACATTTAAAGCTTTGTCACCCCAAAACATGAGAAAAATCCTGATAATGCAACAGCGACTACAACAGCCCATAGGCTGTCTATTTGAAATCACTTTCTGCATGTTATGAATCCTACATTTTAATAAGAAACAATTATTTAAAAGCTTGTTTTTAAGTCCATCAACTGGTAAAACAGTGAAGTGAAATGAGTAATGCATTAAAAAAAAAAAAGGGAAAGGAAAGTCAAACTCTAGTTATTAATTCTACTGTGCTATTTCACAGTGATTGTAGAACTTCACCAAACTGTGTTAAATGAATTGGTCCCCACAGACCCTTCAGAGAGCAGAAGCCACATCTTACACAAATACTTTCCCTGCACCAGGGTGCCAGGGATACTGTTTTCAACATCATACAAAAGAAGTATTATACCCTTTCCTTTACTTAGTCTCTGTTCTTTCTTTATCCTTCTCTAGTTCTAGCATTGTCTTATGTTCAAAAAGAATTCTGTAATTTAGGATCTGAATGTCATGTGTTTGTCTGGACACAAACATTAGAGTTTCACACCTAGTAAAAAAGGGCAAGACATCATCAGGAAACAAACTATAGAAATTAAATGTGTTATGTCTGGTTTTCTTACTTCGAATAACCCCTTTATTATGTTCCTTATTGCCTGCTCAGCTGTCATAACGATAAGAAGCCACAAGGAAAGAAGAAGAGAAGGTATGTGCCAAAGGAAAGCACTGAAGTGAAGCAAGACAAATCATTCCAAAATTATAGGTGTGACTGAAGAATGCCTCTTTGCCAAAAAGGCAAAACTTAAGAAAAAAGAAAATAAAATCTGTTCTATGGATGCTACTTCAACCTCGAGTGCTAGCTAAGCCTGAATATCACAGTTAACCATGTTTTAAACAAACATGAGCTTTGCAAGGATGAAATCAGAGTCAGCAAAATTATGGAAAGGAAGGCCAAGGGGGGGAAAAAACCAAAACAAACAACAACAAAAAAAAAACAACAACAAACCCCACACTCAACCACAACTACTTGCACAATCTAAGCACACTACAAAGTTTAGGACATAAAGCACTTTTTCCAATAAGTCTTTCCATAGAAGTATTTACAGCTTTGTGCCAGGCAATAATGTAGCTTTTTGGAGGGACTTAAATAATTCTACTTTCACTCACAGACAGTAAGGCAGAATAAAGAAAAAGGTGTTTGGAGATTTTGTAACACCTTTTTTCTTCATATTGTAAGGGAACAAGAGATCTATTAAAGCAAACGGGTAACACTATTTATGAGGAAATACTTTACTGGAGGGCCTTGAGCTCCCACTTCACCAACAGGTCCTTGATCTCCTTCTTCACCCTGGGAAAGCAACAGAAACACATCTGCAGTTATTCCATATTGTGCATATTGCACTCTTACTGTAGGAGGTACATTTACTATTTATTGTTTCCTGTCACCATGTCCCGTATGAAGGAAATCCAAATGAAGTCACACTGCTTCCTCAGAACACAGACAGATACTCGTTCAGGTTCATATTCCATCCAACTACTAGTAAAAAGGGTAATTGCAAAACAACCCCAGTATAAAGAATAATAATGGTATTTTACTCTTAATCTATTATTGTTTTCTTGACATTAATCTCTTTAGGTTTTCTTGTTCTTTTAGACTAAAAGTGCAATGAAGGCATACTTCTGTATGTGAGTGGGCTGGATATACTCGTAGCTCTACATCACAATACCACATTCTACTTATTTAGCTGTATTTAACTATTTGGGGTTTTTTTAGGTGTTTTTTTTATTATGGGTATGGTTGGACTCTGTGATCTAGGAGGTCCTTTCCAACATGAATATTCTGTGATTCTGTGATTCAGAAATTTTTGAAAATTAACATGGTAAAATGCCTTACCTGGTCAAAAGTCTATTTGATTAAGATGAGAACATCCCTCATACAAAGATAGTGCACACTAATAGAATGACAGCACTTCCTGCTAGCTTAATTTGCAAAAAGAGATTTTGGAGCATAAGGCAACTGCTTAACATCCATAAAAAAATATGTGAGTTTTTTCTAATATATTTTTCTTTTCAATATGCAAAGGAATAGAGAGCAGCATTTAAAAAAAAAATAAATTATCTGACATTTTTTCTCCAGCATGGAAGCATGGACCAAGGCAGTGCAAATCTTCTCAACTTTTCTTACAAATATTTCAATATTAAACAAGGCTAACTCAAATGAAACACATTAAAAAGAGTCTACATTTCAGTCTTCAAGCTGAATTGAACTTGGCCTCTTCACTACAGTTATAGTCTCTGCTTATGAACTTGTACTGTGTCCCTTCCCTCTCAAATATGTTTTTCCCTTTTATTACACCTGTTACTACTCATCTGTGCCACCAAACAATTTACTTGGTAAATCCACAGAGTTCTTCTGCACTTACATGTTTGGCATAATAAGCCAATAAGCTAATTAATATATTTTTACTTCAATTTTTGCCCTGATTTCCATAATAATTAAATTGAAAGATCAAAATAAAAAGCAAGAGCAGTATGACTTCTGCATCATAATAAATGCAGAGTACAGTTGAATGAAAACTGAAAATATGCCATTGGTTACTCTGGAACATTATGATATGCAGCAATTCCTCATGCAGTCAGATAAAACAATTAATAGTTCTAACACAAAATATAGAACTGTTTTTGAAGAAAAAAACTACTATTAGCTTGCTGAAAACAACAGTATTTTCTCTTTTTTTTTTTTCCCTTACCTTATAACCTTGTTTTCCTGGTTCACCAGACTCTCCTTTTGTACCTTTCTGTCCCTAAAATACACATAAAGACCAAAATAAATAAATAATTTTATTCAAAAATAATAAGCTTAGCATTGAGAAACAGATACAGTCTCCTCAGAATTATCCTGCTGTTCCCTTTGCAATGCCCACTCACTACTGCTACCTCACCTATTTAGTTAACACCACATATTAAAGTACCATGTTCAAAAAGATCTGCTCCTGGATCTAACAAGGCTGTGTTTCTATGCAGGTTGCCATTACTTCTTATGTCACCCCATAACAATTTCCTCAGGATAACAGTATTCCTAGAAACCATCAAAGAACATATAAAAATTCTTCACTAAAATGAGCTCAAAAAGCATTCTTTTCAATTTAGTATGTTAGAGGTCTCCCAGAAGAGAGAAAGAAAGAAAAAATACTAAGAATTTGGGGGACTATTTAGTTTCTGCAGTCAGACAACAAACGGTCCAGAAAGTGAATGAAGCAATCCTTCACATACTCATAATTCTTTCAGGACCACACATAAATTTTACCCTCAAGATCACAGCAGCAGTGAAAAGGGTCAATTATGAGAGGTTATTTTGGCAGTCGTTGAGTTGAAATAACTCTAAATATTCACACCAACACAGTGTTTTTTGAAATTAACAGTGAACTGCCCTTCTGTCAAGCCAGCAATTACCTGCTTTGAGACAGCACATGTGTAGGGAATGCTTGAACAAACAGATTCTCTTACCTTCATTCCCATTAAGCCAGCATGTCCTGGGCGGCCAGGTGGACAAGCACTGGGACACTGGAAAACCATCCAAATAGTTACTACCATATATGTTGAATAAGGTTGTCTGAGACTACTTAAAAATAAACAAACATGAACAACTATCTTACCAATGGGTCACCATCTTGCAGGCCAATTGTTCCCTAAATTAAATTAAATTAATAAAAGTCAGTAAAAGATAAAATAACCAAACCTGACCCATTAGACAATACAGTCATTAGACAAAACAGAAAATATTACCATCTAAAGCTGAGAGCATAACTATAATCAACCAAAGGATCTCTGACATGAGAAGCAAATAAACTGATGTTTTTTTGTAGGATTGCGGGTACCTGCAAAATCCTGTCCTCTAAACTAGATCAACTTTTCTGAAAAGCAAAATATTTATTCTGGTTTGTTTTTTTTTTTTTTTAAGCTACCTCAACCATGCTTTCTATTAAATATACCCATTAAATATATCTAATATATTTGGATAGATTTGCTAAATATATAGCAAATATATCCAAACCCCATGAATTTTCAATAGAATGCAAGAAAATTTCTGTAATAACTTTTGTTTTTCTAACCTACTAGCAGCCAGTAAAAGATTCAGATCTTTACAGAGAAAATAATCTTCCCACAGCACAAGTGTTCGTAGACAAGTGAGATGTCTGACAAATAATGGAATTGCAATAAACTAGAGAACAGTGTACGACGAGATGGACTCAGTGGGAGAAAGGCCATTCCTCATATTAAATCAGATGCCTGACGAAAGCTAATGGGAGGCTTATGAGGCGTAACAGGGAGAAATACGATTTCACAGCAGCGGCTGGATTCTCTTAAGCCCAGTGGGAGCAAGCACACTGTTTCAGATAGAAGCAGAGGGGAGTTTAAGGAATGAGCTGGTCTCCTTTTATACAGAAGGATTTAAAAAAACTGAGGGTATGTTTGGGTCCATAATGTCATCAACCAGAGTGGGACTGGGGCACTTCAGAAATTTGGAAAGGACAAAACTGTCATACAAGCAGCATATGTCATTACTGAGAATTTTTTTTTTGCTTTGTTTCCTAACTACTCTTCTCCACTTTACCTTTTCTATTTTTACAATGCTTCTGCCAGTTCTCTGGCAACTTTCATGAAAACAAGAAACATGGCATAAATAAAGCATATAGATTTAGGTTCTATCCAGAAGAGGAGCAGTACAGCTTTTAAAAAGACATTAGTGTGACACATTCCCCAGCAGTTTGCATTTCACAGCACCCAGGCTCTGATATGTCTGCAAAATGCTCTGGTTTATCTCTCTGGGCAGGTAAACAGCCACAAGACAAGAGCAAAACACACATCCCTCCTCCAAAGAGGCTCACAGATAACCATTTCCCCAAGAAAGGCAAAGCCCTGGTGTAAAGCTTTCTTCTAGCTCTTGCAAGCAGCAAGAAAGACAATAGAACTTAACCCACCTGGAAGCATTACTTCTGGCTCATGAGCCAAATACTAATTTTTTTCTCCTTCAGCAGAGAAAAATCTGCCTCCACTGAAGTACTACTAGTGAGGCCCAACAGAGAATACATTTCCAGTAATGCTATAATTCACAGGGATGATTAGAAACTATAAAAGTTACACTTTAAGGCCTTTTGCAGAAAACAGGAGCCATCATGACAGAAGTTACACAGTTTGCACTTCAAACCATCTTTTAGAACCATAAAGACTAGAAACTTGCTTTCTAAGTGGAAGATCAAATGTTGATATAATTACCCTTCTCTAGAAACTTTCAAGACCTGCCCCAATCTGTTAATAGAATTATAGAATCCTGAACCCATGCTGACTGGGCCTGATCTGCTGGTTGTCCTCTATATATGGCTTGTAAGAGCACTCAAGATGATCTGCTCCATGACCACCTCTGGTACAGAGGTCAGACTAACAGGTCTATAGTTACTTGGGTCCTCCTTTATGCCTTTCTTGTAGATGGGTGTCACATTTCTTAACCTCTAGTCCATTGGAACCTCCCCAGTTAGCCAGGACTTCATATAAATAATGGAAAGTGGCTTGGCGATCACATCCGCCAGCTCTTTCAGCAC
>JANHFX010014023.1:26589-44431 GCA_027560015.1 Chloroceryle amazona | reverse complement strand
CCCTGCACTGAGCAGGGCCATCTGCAACCAGAGCAGGGTGCTCAAAGCTCCATCCAACCTCACCTGGGATGGTGCCAGGGATGGGGCAGCGACCACCTCTCTGGGAAACCTAGGCCGGGGTTCCACCACCTTCATAGTAAAGAACTTCTTCCTAAAGTCCATTTTAAATCTACCCTTCTCCAGTCTAAAACCATTGCCCCTCATCCTATTGCTACAAGACCTTGGAAAAAGTCCTTCCCCAGCTTTCAAGTACTGGGAGGCCACATATATTTTATGATGGTAAAAGATGATGGTGGAATTTGGTTACTTTTTCCCTTTTGGTTGACATCTCTGATGGTCTGAGAAGCTAGAGATGGGTTGTTTTGCCAACATCCATTTGTGGAGCATACCCAGGTCCAAATCCAGGATGTATGAATGGTGGACCTTCCAAAATTTGTATCTGGTAAAACCAAAGTTGTGTTCCATTCAAAACTGCTTAGTGAGATGATGTGTATAATTAAACAGTACTCAGATCACCAATGATTTGGAAATGCACCAGAAATAGCTGTTGATGGTTGTGGATGGCAAAGATGGGACGAAGACCAAGGCAGTTGCAGAGAGCAAGCTCGAGCTGTCCCCAGTACAGTCCCACACATGTAACATGAACAGTCACCAAGTTATGTCTGTGCAGATCAGAACAGGCCAGAGGTGCAAAATAAGAGATTCCATCTGAAATGTCTAGACAGGAGCAAAATGTGGGCCAGCCATGCACTTCAACACACATCACAATAGCTCTACAGAAGGGAAAAGGGCTCTGCTCCGGTGGACAAAGGGGAAGTTCAGCAGAAATAATCTCGTTCCTTGAGCATCAGTCAGGCTGATGACAGAAGACAATGCTGAATTCTTAGTGACAGTCAGCCATGCAAATCTCACAAGATTAGGTAGCCTGTCCTTCCTACTGTTCAAATATTTTCACAGCTCTTATTAAGCCAAAATAAATAAAAAGAAAATACAGGAAAGAAAACTGATAGCAAACACGTATCATTTGAAATCTGAAAAAAAAAAATTGTGAAAGTCATATTTTCAGCAGCTGAAAATACAATTTGTACCCTAAAGAGACATTCAAATCCAAAGGTAGAAGCTCGACCCTCCTACTAGAGGGACTCTGGCCACCCTGTCAGGTGCTCTACCTCATCCATCCAGCTTCCCGACTGCAAAATGTATGTAAGCAGAAGTCCAGGTACCTGCAGGGTGGTTTTCCTCGTTCTTTTGTATTTGTAACATGTACCATTGCGATGGCATCAGTGCCTCGGGGCAGTCTGGTAACCGCTGGGTGCCCTTGGCACAGGGACACAGTCTGCCTTCAAGGGCATGTGCCATCATTTGCAGGTGGCCTGATGCTGCTGTCACAATTGGAGCTGTAGCTCTGCCACCCAGAGGACTTTCCTTCTGCCCAGAGTTGGGCCAAACTACCACCATCAGCCAGCAGCTCTGGAGGAGGGGAATTTACACACCAAGTGGGTCTCAGTCTCCAGCCTGGGATGGTAACTGGTGAGGTTTGCTGAGAAACCCCCCCCAGTGCCCCAGCAGGAGCTGGTACCCATCTTGTAGTAGTTGCACATGTGCCTGAGAGTCCCATGCCCATGACATGGTCTGCTCACTCCTGCCTTTTCTCTCTGGAAGTTTCCACAGTGTTGGTGTGGGAGTGACAGCAACAGCAAGGGATGCTCAGGAGGTGACTCCACAGATCTTTTTAGCACCATGGAGGTGTTCTCTTCAGAGGTTTCTCCAGCTGCATGATTCCCAGGAGTGAGATTAGTACCTCTCCTGGAAGCCCTGCTTTAAATGTTCACCATTTGTCAACACCCAACACGATGAAGCTTTCTTAGCACAGCCTTCCATCACCCATGGAGACTACCTCATGGACACAGTGAGGGCCTCCAGGCAAGTGCACAGTGGCTCTGCTCTCTGTGCAGAACCAGGTGAGTCCAACAGGCTGGGCAGTGCCACTGATGTGTACAGACTCTTTCCAGAAAAGACACCTATGGGATGACCATCTGTGGCCTTCTCAGGCTGCTCTGTGGGACTCCCCAAGGCCTCTTGCTGCCTCTGTCACCTGCAGCATTCTAGGTGGTCCCTGTGGTCACAGGGCTATGCCAGATCAACGTGATTTGGCAGGGTAGGGCATTCAGACCTAACTCTGACGTGAGCAGTAGGCACAGTTCCCAGGGCTGGAAAGCTGTGGAAGGTCACCTGTGACTTTCTAGCACAGTGGACCCACCACACCCACCACGACAAGCAACTGTACTGGAAAGACCTCAGCTTGCAAGGCCTGGGCATGACTCTTGTCCCAGGCAGCAGCTGGCAAACCTATGAACAGCAACCTATGAAACCCCTGTGAACAGCAATCCTTCCCCAGGGTCTGGTCCCTTATTTCCCTTCCCATGGACCAAACTCTCTCTCTTCTCCATGAAGAAAATCTTCAGCTCCTCATGAACAAAACTTGTTCCTGCCCCATCTTTTAGTAAAACACCTCTTGCATCCCTTCCACTTTTCTTTCGTACCATGACCTGATGCTCAGCTTGGAGACTGAGAGATGGCTTCTCTGGAGATGGGGTTGGCAGGTCTAGAAGGACCTTAGAAGGAACCTTAGCTGCTGCTTGCTCTGAACAGGAGGATGGTTTCTCCATTTCTCCAGTTTATGTTATCTTCCTGCTCTGGAACCAGTTCCCATCCTACCTGGAAACCTGGACACAGCCATACACCAAAGCAGGAGCAGTTGTCAGCCCCCTAGGAAGCCACTGAGAGAACATAGGGCTTCAAAAATTCCAGATCTTTATTTAAAAAAAATGAGAGGATGGAAGAAGCTTTAGATACTCCCTGTAGTTTTCATTGTACCATACCAGCTGGGACACACGTGGGAGTGGACTCTTTTCCCTGGACTACAGCTTGATTTCTAGAGAGGATGAACACAGGAATAGATGTAAAAAAAAAAATCTGATTTTTTTCAGTTTGATTCAACGTTTAACCATGTGAAGGAATCTCTCTACGGACAGAGCTTGCAGGGGTTCATCAGTATTCACAATGCACAAGTAGTAATCTCCTCTTGATCATCACCTACCATCCTATGACAACCAGTGAGATGCTTCAGCACTGTTTTATGGTCAGGACAAAGTGCCTTCAACATCACATCAGGTGACAGGATGCAGCAGGGAATGGTGGCCGCTGCACGCTGGGTTCAGCAAAGCCAGCGCTCGAGCAAGGCAGGCGCTACCTTCTGAAACTGGGAGATCAAAGGGTGAAAACCTGAAAGTAGAAGTAGAGTCTGAACATTTCTTTGAGGAGGGATAAGATCTGTCTCACAGTAGACCTTGTGGTTTTCTCTATTGTTTAAGACTGAAAAGTGCCATCTATCACAAGAGAAGAGCTGTCAGGGCTCTGTTCACTCTGATTTTTCTATAAGCACACCCTGTTCTTTCTGATAGGCAAGATTGTTTTGTCTGTAAATACCACAACTGTAGATGAAAATAGGTGTTCACTGCTGATGACGCAAGATTAGATAAAGAAAAAAATTCAACAAATGAGAAAACGTTTCTAGGAAATAGTGTGGGAATTCTGGTCAGTGCAACAGAAATCTGAGTCCAGTCAAGGCTGCAAAAAACAGTTGAGGGATAAATGTCTCCTCCAGATCCTTCTGTCTAGGCCACATCCAGGGTAGGATCAGGTCCCGTTCTGCCCCCTGGGGCAGGGTGACAGCCATGGGCTCCCAAGAGTAGTGCAAGCTGCTGTGATGGCCGAGTGGTGAAGGCGTTGGACTTGAAATCCAATAGGGTTTCCCTGCGCAGGTTCAAATCCTGCTCACAGCGGGAGCTTTTACTGGCAGCCCCTGGCCTCCTGTCCCCAGGAGGGACAGACAGACACAGACACGTCACCCCTCATCAAGGGACCCTGCAGTCCCACCTTGTCCCCATTCCTTATCCCCAGTGACCCACCAGTCCCACCTTGTCCCCATTCTTCATCCCCAGAGACCCCTTACCTTTAAGAGAGGGCCAAGACAGTATTCAGAGGAGCAGCCCTGCACTGCACCTCTCCTTACCATGAGAAGAAATCCTGCAATAGTAGGTTCTCGTGGTCACACTGCTCCCTACAGCCCACCACAGGATCATGGCTGCTCTCCACCAGGGATATTTTTCTGCTGGGGGAGTGCAGCTTGAACAGGAGGCTGCTGCCACCCCCTAAAATTCATCCAACACTGAACCCCAGGACTTTCTCAAGAGAAGTGCAACCACCCAGGAAAAGACTGGGGAGGACCCTCTTCCCTGAGTGGGAACTGAACCCAGGCTGTGGACAGTTAGAATGCCAAATCCTGACCACTAGACCATCAGGGATGAGGTCACGATAGTGGTGGACCTGTTAGTGCCTGCCAACCAAGCCCTGAAGGGACAGGCACACTCCAGCCCCACAGTTCAAGAAGAGGACCAGATGGGATGGACACCACAGCCTTTCTGGGGGACTTTGCAGGATACCTGTTCCTTTCTGAGAGCTGCATCTCTGCTAAGCCTGGGAGGCAGGAGATGGCTATGCTGGGACTCTGATCACTGCCAAAGGCACGTTTGGGGTGGGCAGTGAAGGCCAATGGTTCAAGAAAAGATTTAGGGAGTCCCTTGGGGGTTCACCAGGGAGGTTCGGTCCTGCTGATGCTCGAGCATGAACCCCATTTGTGCTGCTACACATTGCCAGGCTCACGTGATACATCACACCAGGCACAGGAGATCCAGCTTTGTGGACACAACAACCCTGAGTGACGGTGCACGGCCAGGGTTTGCCCAAAGTCACCTCCGGAGAAGTAGAGCAGTGTAGGTGCAGGCTGACTGTTGTCAGCAGAGACTTCTTCCCTCAGGGGGAAGGGGGACCTGAGCTCTTGTGCTGGCAGAGGGAGTGTGGCTGAAGTTCCCATTCCTGCTGGTTTCAGGGTAATGTTTGCATCCTGTTTTTCTAGGGGAAAACAGGCAGTTGGAGCTGTCTTTTGAGCCTTCATCTGGAGCTGCCAAGAGTAGGTGATCCTGGTTTCCAAAAAAGCCCTTCTGAGGAAGCAGAGACTTTTCCTTTTGTTTACCCCACAGAGCGAAGGGGGCCCTTGTTCATTAGCCAGTGTGCTTGGGGAGCTGGGTGGGGGCCACGGGCAACGCGCTGGCATTGCCCAGGCATCGTGTGCCAGTGATGCTTGTGATCCCCCCACCCCTGTCCTGCACACCACACATAGCCCACTTCCTTGGTTCCATACATCTCACTTCAGTAAATAAGGCTTCAGAATAATTTCCCTTAAGAAAAAAAAAATTAAAAAAATTAAAAAGAGGCTAAGTCAGGTTGGGGCAAAACCAAAACCAGACTTCTCCACCACCACCCACACTCACCTCCTGCAAAAGAGGCTTTCTGCTGAATAGGAAGATGGCGAGGGGCTTGAAATGGGCTCCCACCCCTCCGGCTGGTTGCTACCAGGGTGGGCAGCACAACGGGGCACCACAGGTCCCTGGACCTGGGGCAAAGAGCTCGACGGCTCGAAGTGACAGTACAACTGTCACCTGCCCCTGAAGCAGCCAACGTAGCAGGGTTGGGGGGAATGAACAGGGATCCAGAGAGGTGCCCACCCAGCAGCCCTGCCTGCCCCAGCATGGCCCCACTCGTGCTCCTGGGCAGGAGGAGGATGCTCTGATGAGCTTCTCAGCAGATGGAGGAGCCGTGACTGCGGTGGAGATGAATGAAAGGGCTCCAAGAACACTTCCCACAGAAGACAGCAGAGGGCTCGGTGCTCCTTGGATGCTCGTGTGTGGTTGGGAGGGAAGTAAATGGACAGCGAGAAAAATCTCTCTGACTTGCAGAGTCACAGCGTGGGGAAACCTCCCTGTGGCTTCTCTTGTCCCATGCAGCTCCCTAAAATAGCCAGCGAAGCTTCACTCTCCATCATCTGTGGGGGTTCAGCCTGGAGAGGAGAAGGGTCTGGGGAGACCTTCTGGGGGCCTTTCAGGACTTCAAGGGGCCTGGTAGAAAGCTGGGGACAGAGTTTTTAGCAGGGCCTGTTGGGACAGGACAAGGGGGGATGGTTGAAAGTGAAAGAGGGAGATTTAGATTGGAGGGAAGGAAAACATTTTTTATGCTGAAGGTGGTGAGACGCAGCCACCCTGTGCTTTCAGAAAGATATGCAGATGTCATGGTTTCGGTTCTAACAGAGTGTGAGCTTCGGCAGCCTTGCGGTTGGGGGAACATCATTATCACTCTTGTGGTTTCTTAGATCTCTATCTGGCCCTGTCAGATATTTTGTCACAGACAGTTACAGTTCCTTCCTTTGCCAGCAGACCAGAGCACCCCAAAACAGGTTCACTTGCACATGCCACAGCAGGACAGTCACGGCCCGTGACGTCAGAGGAAGGGGGGATGAGTGAGGGCACCCCACCAAATGCCACAAGGAAGCAATGGAGCCCAAGAGCTGCATGTTGGAGCCCAGGAGTGTGTGGGGCCATGAGACGAGCAGGTGGTGGAGATGTAAAAACTTACTTTCTACAACACTGCTCCTTCACAAGAGAAGTCCCGGCCACAGGATCAGTTTTGGGGCAGCAGGGACAGGTCAAGGTTAAAGATAAAATGCAATTTCTGCGCCATGAGGATGACTTCTGGGAGGATGACTTGGGAAAGACATGGACTTAGGCCCATGCCACTCTGCCACATCCCATGGGGACCCTCCTGCAACACTGGTCCCACTCATGGAGACATTGTGGTGAAGGGGACACTGTGGGGAGGCAGCCACAATACACCCAGACTCAATGAGGTCTTCAAGGGCCCCATGAAGACTCACGTGGTGTGTGTGGGAGACAAAGAGTGGGACCAGAGTAGAACTGCCCTGCAGTCCTCTCAGAGTTACTGGGACTGTGGGACAGCAAGAAAATCCCGGCAGGGTGAGGTCGTGGTGCCTCGTGAAAGGCAGTTGTTGCTGGGAGCCGGGTGTGAAAATACCCGGAGAAACCACAGGCTGTGAGCTGGCAAATGTGGTGCCTGTTGCAGAGGAGAAGGAGGTAGAAAAAGAGGAAATGCTCCCTGGGACATCCTGAGGATCCCGTCACCTTGTGGCAAGGTCACGGTGGTGACCAGCATGGGTGGCTCTGGGCAAGACCCCATCATGTGCCCCGTGACTCTGAGTGTGCACAAGGGGATGGGGGTACGCGTTTGCATGAGAGCTGGTCCCTCTCCACTTCCTGCGCAGGGCCACCTCCTGCTCTGCCTTCCGTATTCCATCTTGTGCCAAACCCACGCTGGCACTTGTGTTTGCCCCGTGTCTCTGGGAGAAGATGGTATTTGCAGAGACCACCAAGTTTGGTTTCTCAGTCAAGCACTCCCCTTACTGGATGATGCTGGGGTGTGTTAGGAGGGATTTGGAGGTCCTGAGCTCCATACTGGAAGCACAGCACCTAGGATTTTGTGGTTTATGTTGCCAAGAGTGTCAGCCCAGACCTATAAACAGTCTTCAGGATGCCAGCCATCCTTGCTGCCTGCACAGGCAGCAGAGCTCAGAGAGTGTCTGCACTGACCCACTGCATCCACCTTGGGCATGTCTCAGACCCACGACGATAGCAAGGACCCCCCCAGTTGGACCTGCACTGTGCCCAAGTTGTTTTGAGAGTCTGAGCAACTTTGTTCTCATGGCCTGGGTCCTTGAAAAGGAAACTGAGTTGAGGTCCTCCTGGTCCTTCGGGGTGGATGCTGAGATGAGTTTGGTGAGTACTGTTGGTGTACATCATGTCGGTGACTCTGAGAGTGAACCTGCTGCTCAAGGGTGGTTTCATATCCTGTCTTGGTCAGTATGGTCCTCATGTGGGTGCTGACTTGCTCAGACTTGCCTCACCTCACACAATGGCTATTCTGGTATTTCCTAGACCTGCTTCTTCCTTTTTTTTTTGGCATTTCTGAGGCAAAGGTGCTGTGACATCAGCCCTGTTGCGCTTCGGAAACTCCAAGTGTTTGCCGTGAAATCTGACTGCCGGGCTGGTCATCCTCCCTATAAAAGCAGGGATTGAGCCAGCACCTCACATCAGACACAGGAGAGATCTGCTGTGGTCCTGCCTCTGCTCTCGCAGCTCATCTCCATCCACGATGAAGGTGCCTGCAGTGTGCCTCTCCATCATCCTCATTGCTGCCCTCTTTTCTCAGGCCTCTCCTGCTCCGAGTGAGTACAGCATCTCTCTCTGCTCTCTTGGGGTGGATGTTTTGCTCTGGCTGGCAGTAATTTTGAAGCAGAACTGGAAAAAGTAAACTGAAAAGGTTGGAAACCTGTGTGACTGGTCTTCCTTCCTAGCATACTTTTATCTCAGGGATGAATTTTCCTGATAAGTATCAGAGTTTTCAGTTTTCATCTCCTGTGGTTTTGTTGCTGTCCCAGGGCAACTGAGGGGATTTTTGGCATTGCAAGTGAGAGCAAAACATAAGCAAGCAATCCCAGTGATGACTTTAATTAAGCTTTGGTGTTCACAGCAATTTCTTGTTGACTCTCTGGGGACACAGGAAGAGAAGAGGGCTCCACAGCTGGGTAAAGGCATGGTTGCCCATGCTCTCAGCTGGGGAATGTGCAGTTTATTGAGTGATCGACTCATGATGGCTTTCCCGATCTCTTCCAGTTGGGGCTGACACAACTGTGTGCTGCTTCAGCCACACCTCACGAAAGCTGCCCCAGAGTCATGTGAAGGAATATTTCTACACCAGCAGCAAGTGTCCACAGCCAGCAGTTGTGTAAGTACCAGCTCCTGCTCTGGGATCAGAGGAAAGGCTCTGACAGCCTAAGGTCTCCCAGTGGACCTTAATCTCTCCCTGCCTTCTGGGTTTTAGCAGGCTCTGCAGCCCCATGATGCTTGGGGGTTTGTGGGATGGGAGCCTGGAGGGGAGGCGATCTCCCTTGGGAGCTAGTCCTGATCACAGGGCAGGCCAGCATATACCCAGGAGGTGACCCAAGGCCCTCATGTCCCTTTTCCCTTCTGGGGCTGTAACATCTCCCTGCCTGCCTTGACAGGTTCGTCACCAGGAAGAACCGTCAGGTCTGTGCTAACCCTGATGCCAGGTGGGTGAAGGAATATGTGAACGCTCTGGAGCTGCAGTGAGCACTGGGAGCTGAGGTCTTTGTCCTGGAGAAGTCCTGCAAGACCATCCAGCAGAGTCTTGGCACAGACCTAGAAATCCTGTTGCTAACCACCAGGACCTGCTGAGCCACCTTGGGACCCCTGAATTTTCTTTTGTCTTTCAATGGTGTCATTTGTCCATGATAATTTACCCACCCTTATGGGTAGCTGTGATGCTGGGGACCTCCTTGCCTCGCAGCCCCATCTTGGTGTAGCCTGCTGTGTGACATGTGGCTAAACTGTCCTCTCCTTGTGCCTCTGCTGCTGGAAAGGGAGGTGAATTTTATCCCCAGAGCTCTAAGTGGTCTGTTGAAGTTAAATATGAGTGCTGTCATGTAAACCCAGGCTGGCTTCCAAGCCATGGTATGGTAGATGCTGTGAGTAAGATCTGTCTCCTCAGCGGAGGAAGTGGTACGTTGGTTACTTACAGGATGCTCATTGTGGAACCACATTGTTCAGCTTTGTTCATAAAACACTATTTCTTGCTGGTGAGAAAGAATAAAGAATTTTTTATCCCTGCATCAGCTCTGGAAGAGGTTATTCTTCTCCTGCTTGGAAAAACAGGGATGATAGGACCCCACTACAACCATGAGGGAGAGGCAGGGGAAGAACTTAAACTTCCCAGGGGAAAATTTCTCATCCACTTTAGCCTTATAAACTTTCCCTTCTGCATTGCCTTCCTGCACCCAGCACCACAGCAGCAGCAGCCCCATCACAACTCCAACACATCGTGGAGTTGTTTCCTGGTAGCCAGAGCTCCCCTCCAGCCCTTTCCCCCATCGTACCTGTAGCCAAGACCAAGCTGATGGAGCTGGACCCACTGTGGGCTTGGCAAAGGGATGTCTGGAAATCACAGGGTGGGGATGCAGTGGTGTCTCTGCAGTGATCTGGAAGGAGGGTGGCTCAGGGTCTGGCCTGATGGGACCATGTCCCCAGCACAGGCTCCTCTGGGGCTGCATCCTGAATTGTGCTCAGCTCCGGGTATATGCCCTGTTAGTGTTTTACTGCAAAAGAGCAGCATCAGTTGTCTGCTCTCCTCCAGCTGCTTTGGGAAAGAAACCTGAATTTGGTTGAAAAAAGCACAAGAGATCTTTTCCACCCAGTAAAACTGACAAAAGCACTTTATCAGCCTTTGGTTTGCATGTAAAGCTAGCTGTGAGCTTTGTGGGTAGAGAATGAAACTGCCCTGCCTGACCTGCCTGCCATTGAAGCTCTGCAGGGCTGGAGGGTGGACAGGGGTGTTTGCTCTCCATCAGAGCTGTTTGAAGCAAAAGCTCAGAAGCTTGTCCGTGACACCAGAATCATTCCTTTGCAAGAGAAGATGCAGAACCTGGGGCTGGCCCTGGGCTCCCAGGGTCCAGAGCTGGAGCACTGGGGGACCAGGCAGGGGTGATCATCTCAGTGTGTCCCCACAAACTTCACAAATGCCTTCACCCAGACAACGTCAGGGTCAGCGCACACCTGCTGTCTCTTCTCCACGGGATACTAGGAACAGCCTCTCATCCTTCCTCCACTCAGCTCACCCCAGTGTCAGCATGGGCAGGTCCTTCATAGCCATCTCCTTGCAACTGGAAAACATCTCTCCTTCCCAGGACTGAGTGATGGCCAATCCCAGACAACACCCAAACAAGTCCCACTCTTGGTTCCAAAAGGGAGAAGGATTTGTGGGGTTGAGCCAAAGGCTTCCTGCACAGGCAAGAGCCTGTACCCACACAACAAGTGGCTGCTGTCACCTCGAAACAGTCCTTCGTGTATTTCCTGGCAAGCTTCTGCCAAGTGCATGTGCAGCAGCTCACAGCTGTGTCAGGCACAGCTGGAAGAGGTTTGGGGTGCAGGACTGAATCCATACGACCAGGAGGGGATCTTCATGTTCCTGTCAGTAGCTAAGCAGACATACAGGCTATGTTTGTGCTTAGCACTGATCCATCCAGTCTCCACTTTCCACGGGGAAGCACCAGTGTTGTGATCTACAAATGAGCAGCTTTAGGAGTGATGTGGAGCTTCCAGAACACAGCCAGCGTAGGTTAGAGAGACAGAACTCAAAGAGGCTGAGCCATGAGGCCAAGTTCTAACCATCAGCTACCAAAGAGCTGCAGCGAGAGGCCGTGTCAGGATGTACATCCCTTAATATAGCAGGTGCAGCATTGGCTGCAAATACCCACAGCTGCGCTTCTCATGTTGAGAACAGCGAGAGCAAGCAGAGGTGAGAACTTCTCCAGAGGGGCTGCTGGAGGGGGTAGCTGCAGAATCAGGTTAGGGACAGCTGGTACATCCCCTGGATTCACCCACATCTCCCTGTAGCAGCTCTCCCAGTTTGCTGAAGTGTCCCTTCCTGGCTGTCCTCCCCTGCCCAGAGATGGGAGCAGATGTGAAGCTGAGGACAGGCTGCTCCCTGCATGTTTAACCCCTGGGGCTCTTACAGACCCCCACCATGGTGCTGCCCCCCACCAGGCCAGGATGGACCTATCCTCACAGTACCTGGCTCACACCAGGAGAGATGGGTCTGGGATAGAGAAGAGCAGGGCTCCAGGAGCAGCTTGGCTTGACTGCTGCTCCTGGAGCTTCAGGAAGGAAACTAAAACCAGAAAGGCTGGAGAGGAAAATTCCCACATACGCCTGGGCTCCTGGCCAGGGACTATCCAGAGAAGTGCCAGCTGCAGCACTGAATCCTCCTGCCTCTCCAGCCTGTCCCTTGCACCCTGGACCTGGGGCAAACCTCAGGCCCCCTGCAGCCTTCCCTCATCAAGGACTATTTCATACTCCTGTAGCTCCTCAGCAGCACCAAACTTTGTTTCTCAGCACAAAAGTGTGCACCAGATGTGGAGGAGTCAAGATGCCCTCAGCAGCAGACGAGCCCCCCGTTCATGGTCCCGTCCATCCACCCCATCATGTGGTGGCCACTCTCTGCTCCTGTTTCATAGTGCAGTGGGGAAGCCCTGCTCAGGATACACCCCTCTGCAGATTTTTGTCTCTCCCCCACAATGGGAAGTCCTGGCCACAGATAGAGTGGAACAAGATTTTTGACCCATCTTTTCCCTGCTTGTCTCTGACCCTCTCTGCTAGGACCCTGCTGTGCCAGGGGAGCACAGGGACCCTGCCAGGGGAGAGTGAGAGCTTGTGCCCTTCCCAGGTCATCCTCCCAGCAGAGCAGTCAGGAGCCATCCCCAGGGAGCTGGAGAGGAGGCCTCCACATGGTCCCCCATCACCAGAACCATCTCCAGGGACACAACATGGTGCTTGGGCTGGGTCTGCCCTTCTCTGGGATGCTGCTCTTTGGGTGTCCTGTGATCCCTCCTGCCTGCAGCCAGCTTTCCATCCTGGAAAACACGGGACTAGAAGGAAATCACAAGACAATGTGGAGGTGCTTTCCCAGCCTCAGGGTTGCCAACTCTGATCTATAGCTGCAGGAAAAGTTTTGTTTTGGTTTGTTTTTTCATTAGGAAAAAGAAATCCCAGCTGGAACAGGATGGCTGCAAGGCCAGGTCAGCTTTGGGTGACTGGGCTGTTGTGGGTGTTTCTCAGTGTGCAGAGGTGAGCTGACCACCACCACAGTGGGTGAGCTGTACCCAGCACTGTGCTTTTACCTGTGGGATCTGCTCCCTCCAGTTCATGTTCCCATGCAAAGCCATGTCCTGGGAATGACTGCAGCAGGTCTGCTGGTGGCTGTTTTACCCCCGCAGCACAGCTGAGCCCTTCCTTTTGTTTTACAGGTGAGCAAGTGATGAACAACCCCACTGGGGTGGTCAGAAAGCAAGCTGGGCTCCCTGCCTCTCTCCAGGCAGCACTGCTGGGCTCGGCAGGACCCAGGTGCACATGGGGGCTGCTGGGCAGAGGTGGAGTGATGTATTTGAGACACAAATATGTGTGAGGAGAGATGCTGTGGGGCTGCTGACAGGGTTCATGTGGGTGGCTGTGGGCTCTGTGCTGGGAAACACTGCTGCATAGCTGTCAGAAACAGCTCGCAGGGGTGGGTACGGGCAGGGGACTGGCCCTGCTCTGCACCCCAGCGCCCTCAGCACCAAGGCAGACAAGCATCTCATGAACCCCAGTACCTGCCAGCTGAGCTCCCAGGGCAGTCTCAGCACCACAGCAGCTCCGCATCCTCTGCTTCCTCCCACCCGACCATGAGCTGCTCTCCCTGCTTCCCACCACCAAAGCCCCTGTCAGGATTTTACCCCTTGCTGTCTCATCACCATCCAGTGTACACACGGCACACCCAGGGACCAGTTTGGGGTGCGGTTTGTGGAACTGGAAACCACACGCAAGCATATAAGACATGGCTGGGGCGTGTGGAGAGCATGTTTGTATATGTAAAAGGCCCATATGTGCGTACAAACATGGCTAATTCTGTAGAGGATGTGGGAGGCAGGGGTGTATGTGGTGGTGGAATGAGATGTCAGAGGATATTCATATGTCTGCAGTATGGAAACTTTATGGTTTTGCCTCAAACCATTTCCCATTATCACATGCCACACAGAGTGTGCAGATCCGCTCAGGGTGAGGTTCTATCTTTGTACTGGTGAACACCACACAAAGGAACATACAGGGAAAAAAACAGAGGGTTTTTTTTTTGTCCAAATTCTTTATTCTCCAGCATCACGATTTCACATGTGTAAGCCAGGGCCACCCATCATCCAACACTGAGACTCCGAGCCACCCTCCCATAAATAACACTGTTATCTGCAGAAGAAAGTGCTGTCTATGTTACACAATCAGTTCTTAAATAATTTTAAATAAGATAAGAACAATAGAGGTGCAGAGTCATGGGCCTTCCCAGGCCACAGGTGGAGTGTCAGGGCAGAGGGATGAGGTTGCAAACTGGTCCGTGCAAGCCAAGGCCAAGAAGAAGCACCCCAACATGAGATGTGTTGCGGTGCCCTTCCAGCAGTCCCTCGGAGCTGCCTCTAGAAGGTGTGGGCTCGTGCAGCTCCTGCTGCCCCAGGGTCCTGGTCCATGGCAGGAACTCAGGGTAAGACAACTCGTGCATGACGGCAGGTAGACTTGCCATCTTGCCTTGCTCAGTTCTGCTTCAAGTTTTGCAGGTAACTTTGAACCCAGGTGTCCTTGGGATTGGCACAGACCTGGCGGCCCTTCTTTGTGATGAACCTGTGGCACAGGGATAAGACATATTAGAACCTTACTCAGGAGACCCTGGATCTCAGCTCTGCATCATTGCAAGAGGTTCTTCCCCGTTCCCTAAGCTGGTGCTGGAACGAGTGGCTGGCTGTGATTTCCCCATCTCCCATCCCATTTCCCACAGCAACCCCGTGGCTCCTGCAGAAACATCTCTGAGCATCCCCACCAGAGCATCCTTGGCAGTCCCTGGCCAAACCCCTTCCCCCTGTGGTTCCCCTCACCCTGCTCTGCTCCTACGGACCCCGTGCCCACAGCCACCCTGCAGAGCTGGTCACCCACAGGCGCACAGCCCACAGCAGCTGTCCCCACACTGTCCCATCCTGTCTGCACCAGGAGTCAGTGCTGGTACTTACACAATGGCTGGCAGGGTGCAAGTGGTGCTGGTGCTGTAATACTGCACGATAAGCTTCCGTGGGAGCTTGTGCTTTGTGTAGGACAAGCAGCAGACCGAGAGGTCAGGTCCAGCTGGAAGAGGAGAGAAATAACGTGAGCTTGTGCTGGGCTGCACACTGGGAGCAGACAGCCCAGCAGCTCCAGGAGCCATGCTGGTGGGGAAGGGAGTGAGGAATTAGAGAATAATTAAGGTTGAAATAGACACTGGAGGTCATCTGGCCCAATACCAGGAACAGTTTCTCAGATACTGAGATTCGCACTCAGTCACTGCTCACAGATTTGTTTCCCCATCTCCCCCAGCCCCAGGGCAGATTCTGAGGTCCCTAAACTGTAACCAGGAACAAGTACTCTGAGCCCAGGATGGATGGATGATGGAGGATGGATGGATATTTTTCTAATTCTGGAGCACCTACACATAGCTGAACTCAGTGCTGAGTGGAGAGTAGTACAAATGCTGAAAAAATCCCAGTTATCTGCCGGGGGAGCTGAATGCAGAAATGATAATGAAGGCTCAGATCTGTTCCCCCTTCACAAATGAAAAAGCAGGACTCACCTGGGCCAGAGAAAGTTTGGGAGCAAGAGGCTGCAATGAGGAGAAGAGCCAAAACAGCTGCAGAGACCTTCATCTTCCCGTTGGGTGAAGGCAGTCAGAGTAGGACCAGAAGCTCTGGCAGATGCAGCTCAGACTGGGGTGAGGGCAGTCAGAGTAGGACCAGAAGCTCTGGCAGATTCAGCCTAGACTGCAGCAGCTGGATTCAGGCTCCCTTTTAATAGGGAGTCCTGGAGACAGCAAGGAGAAGCAGTGGAAATTCCAGAATGATGACAGGATGACATGAAAATGAAATAGCCAAAGGGAAATAGAAAAAGAAAAAAAGAAAAAAGTCAGTAGGAATGGGATACACATGGGTTCACTTCGGAGCCAAGAATGTTGAGCTCTGACTCAGGGCTCATTTTCGATTCCATCAAATCAAAAGGAAACTAAACCATGCCAAGAAGAGTGGCCATAAAGAGAACTGCTTATCTGACCTGCAGGAGGGGTTTTCCCTGGGTGTCTGTATAGCAAAAGACACAATGTTTGCCTGAGATTATGCAACTCTGGAAAATAAAACCCACAACAGGCAGACTCTGAAGCTCGTGCTGTTGTATGCCGGGTGCTCATCAAACTGTGCTGAGCTGCAGCACATGGAGCTGTGAGGTGGCTGGACTGTGGGCATTGTGTTACCAGTCCTGCAGTGATTGCCTTATCATGCACCAGTGAGGAGCTAAGACTGGAGGAACCCCTGGAGATCACCCTGTCCCTTTTCAAAGCAGGGTCAGCTAGAAAGGCTGCATAGGACCATGTCCATATGGACTTTGAATATCTCCAGGGATGGAGACTCCAGAACCTCTTTGGGCAACCTGTTCCAGGGTTCAGTAAGAAAGTTTAGCTGGTGTTTAAATAGAATTTCCATCGTTTCTTGTTCTGTCACTGGCTACCACTGAGAGGATTCAGGCTCCATCTGCTTTGATCCACACACATTGGTAAGATCCCCCTGAGCCTTCTCCAGGCTGAACAGTCCCATCTCTCTCAGCCTCTCTTCCCAAGAGACATGCTCCTGCTGTACTTAGTTGCCTTCATGGCCTTTCAGTGGACTCTCAAGCATGTCCAGATGTCTCTCATAGTGTGGAGCCCAGTGGTGGGCCCATAACTCTAGGCATGACCTCACCAGTACTGAGCAGAGGAAAAGAAGGGTCACATCCCTTGAACTGTTGACGATCCTCCTAATGCAGCCACCTTTCTGTCAAGAGCACGTTGCTGCTCATGTCCCGTTTGGTGTCCATCAGGAGCCCTGGGGCCATTTATGCCAAACTCCTTTCCATCTGGCTGACACCAACATATACTGGTGAAGGGGCAGGACTTTGCACTTCTTGTTGAACTTCATGAGGTTTCTGTCAGCCAATTTCTCCAGGTCCTTCTGGATGGCAGCACATCTCTCTGGTGTGTCAGCCACGCCTCCCAGATTTGTGTCATCTGCAAACCTGATGAGGGTGCTCTTTGTCCCATCATCCAGGTCATTAAGATACTAAACAGTACTGGCCCCTGTATCTATCCCCCCTGATTCCCCACTGGCAACTTGCCACCAGCTCGACTTTGCTGGATCATCTGCTCCTCCCCACACTGACCCCAGGAGGGTCTCTTCTGCCCTCCTGTTTCCCTGCATGGTCTTATCCTGCATTGCAGCCCAGGAGGCTGGTACTGTCAGCTGTGGCAGGCTGCAGGCTCACCCCATATCACCAGAGTGGCCAAGCGTGTGTTTTGGGGGCCAAACTCTCTGTAAGTCCTGACGCAGTACCACGTAAGGTGTTGGGTTTTTCGGGATTCATAGGGAGCCCTGGCAGGGGCACCTCTGCTTTCCCTGGGTACAGCTGAGCAGAGGCGAGTGGCGAAACAAGAAGTGGCTCCAGCTGAACTGCTACAGAGCGAAACCAAGTTATGGCTTTTTGCCATAGAAATAAATCATGACAAAACCAACAGCGGGAGCTTTATGTTCCTCTGCTTGCAACTCACGTTAGTGTGTGCACAAGGAAGCGACTGCTGCCAGCGCGGCAGTGCTGGCTGGGAAAGGTTGTGGCTACAGAAAGACAGCTTTGGGGTTAACGCCAACCAGAGACAGCTTTGCTCACGAGAACTTCGCAGCTTCTGCTGTCCAGCCTGCTGTCCGCAAGGAGCAAGCCACGGGGCTTGTGGCACAGGCGGTGCCAGCCCCTTGACTGCGCAGAGCACCCAGGGGAGGTGGGGAGGTGCAGTGGGGTGTGATGTGATCTGCATCAGGCAGCTCTGTCCGTCTAGAAGCCCTGAGATGGTCAGTGGAAGGAAAGGAGCCATCATTTACTGCTGATGGATTTGGCAGAGCTGGAGGAGGATGATCTGCAAAGAGCCTCTGCTGTCGCAGTTGCTTGCTTGTGTCATTGGCACAAAGTGACTAGTACTGACAAAACTGCCCCTTGTCAGCGGTGATCTTGTGTCCCCTGGAGTGCTGAGAAGCCTTCTGGAAGCTGGGGGCACCTCACCCTCCCAAACTGCTCCCCTGATGACCCCTGCCACAGGACTACAGCTTTGAGTCACTGGCTGCAGTCCTGGCTGGAACCCTGACTGGATCCCTGGCTGGATCCCCAGATGGAACCTTGTCTGGATC
>JANHFX010014022.1:16661-27071 GCA_027560015.1 Chloroceryle amazona | reverse complement strand
CAGTTTTGTCTTGCCGGTTCTCTGTTTCTGCATCTTCACACCGGTGGTTGTTGTGGTTTGTTTTTTTTTCCCCTGCCCGCCCATCCCCTTCTGTTACCATTATGAGATCCTCTGCCCTCATCCTGACCTGACCTCTGCTGTACTCTCTTATGCCTGGTTGGCATTAACAATGCTCAGTGCTACTGCCTGAGTGTTACCAAGTGAAAAGTGAACATAGAGACAGGAAAAGAACAGCTCACATCAGGTTGCTTCAGTGGCTGCGATTACAGTTGCTTATAACTGTTATGCACTTGTAGCCTTGCTACCCTCTTCTGGGGGTTAGACAGATAGAAGAATGAGGGAATGTGACTAAGGAAGTCAACATTTATAGTAGAGAGCTTGCAGGTGTCTGTAAGAAAACCTTGTAGTACTATGCAGCTAATCTGTTTTCCCAGCCCAGGAGAGGTGTTGAAAAAGTTTACATGCATTTCGGGGTATGTTATCAATCTGAAATGTGAAGGAAAGCATTAGACCAAATTGTGCTCCCATGCACTGTTCCTCCAGATGGCCTTCAGCATCCTATTCTGGAGTCTGGAGATAAAAGCAGCAATGATAAGGCTGCAGTTGTCCATTAGCTGGTTTGAAGCAAGTCCTTTAAGGGAGTGGTAACAAAGGTAAGCAAACTTACTGCACTGTGTAACGACTCTGACTAACCACATACAGTTCAGATAACACTCGGAAGCATAGTACCAACATCAGTAACCTTCTAACTGACTGCAGGTGTATATATTTTTATTTTTTTCCCAACCAGCAGGACAGAGCAACAGGAAGATGCTTGTAACAGTGGTCCCTGAATAGCCTATCAAATCTCATTAGTCATAAGATACTATTTTAATTAAACCCTTCTTGGACAGGAGATGATGAAATGTTACTGTGTGCAGTGCTTAATAAGTCTTCGGTTTGCTGATAATGTCGTCTGCAGTAATGGTATCTTGCTAAGCGTACACTCACAGTCCATCAGGAAGAGCTGGTGTGGTACAAAGTCAAATGTTACCTGAATCTGAAGTGTCACTGTCCTACTGGAAATGGTCTCTTATATGATTAGCTTGCTATTGATGTACCTTAACTAGTTCTGTAGTTGAAATAAGTGCGGCAGAGGAATCATTTTTCCCTGTGGCATCTCGAGTGAGTGCAGGTGCCTGATCTGCACTAGGATTTTACTACAGGATTTCCAACAAAAGCAGGATACTTATGGCTTGTGTAGGGTGTTCTGACACTGAGGACACATCTGAGGCTTTAGCAGCTCCAGACTGTTACATTACTGCAAAACTCCCTGGATGCTACACATGCACGTCTTTGGTGGGACTCATGCATTGCTACTGATGTCCCTGGAGCAAATTGATAGCATTATAGTAAATGTTCGGTTACCTAAGATCAGTTTATGAGATGGAGAACTTAGGATGTCCTTGCAAAAGCCTGCTGGAGCAGGAATATAATGATCATTCTAAAAATTGTCTCTGAGTTTTCTTTTTAATGTCCTTTCTGTTGCTACAGTCTGGAGTAAGCTACCTCTAGTGAATGAGGTAGACAACATAAACTCTATTGCTTGTAAATAATGGGTGCTGCTTTGAAAAAGCCTCTTTGTCAGTTGTGTTGCCAGAGTGAGGAGGTTGCTTCCTCTCATCAGAAATTTTAAAATCCTATGGAAAATGAGCACTTTTCAGTCTGAGGCAGTAAGTAGAAAGAACTTGAAGAAAGTGTGCAGAGGTCTTGTCCCTAGTCACCTCTGCATTGATAGTGGTGAACGATGGACAGCCATAGTATGTGCTTGCAGATGGTGTGTCACACAGTCTCTGATGTACTGAGAACTGGTGAGGTGTGTGGAAGCTGTATGATTGCACATCTGCCTGGCTTTTTCAATAGTAACAAATCAAGCTGATGTCTTAATTGCTACCCTCCTGCAGAGGAGCTAGCAACTTAGCAGCTTGTCTGACTGTGTGACTGTGATCTGAGTCTGAAAGGCACAGCCTATTTCATGTGCTGTAGTCTGCAGTCTGATCTCCTCTCTGGCACTGGTAAAGCCCATCCTAGTTCTGGTAGTTCACTTGCAACTGTACCTGGTGGTCCTGTGGCTTTGCCTTTGACACCCTTCCTGAGATGGCACGTTTGGCACTGGTTTACCTCCTTTTTCTCATATCCTTGAAGCATCAGTGGTTTGCTTGTGAGAAGCTGTTGCCAGCTATATATCTGGCTTGCCAATAGAGAGATGGTGAGACGTGTTGAGAAGAACCTGACAGACATCAAGCAGAATGACACATGGCTTTTTATGTACAAGCTACAGCTGGAGTTGCCCCACATGACTCACCTCCCCATAGCCTACTGTCTGTTTACTGTGTTTAATGAAGTCTGGTTGCACCCATGTAATCTTCATACGGCTTCAGCTTTAGCTACGTGTTGAATTCCCTTTAGCTTGTAGGATTCATTCATCTGTTGAAAGGGACCTTTGCCCTGCAAAAGGTAATTCCTAAACTGACTCTTTCTGATTCCAGTCATGTCAGCAGCTGCCAGAAGGAATAGCTAAGCTGTCTGTAATCCTCACCTTATGACACCCTTCCTTTAAGTTAGCATTTGCATTTGGAATCTGCAGTGGAAAGAGTGATGCTAAACCTTGACTGAGGAATGATGGCTGTGAATGTTAGAGCTGCTCAAAGTTAAGCTTTGAGCACTGTATGCTGCTGGTGAGGTTGTACCAGATAACTTCATGTTTTTGAAAAATAGCTCTTGGGCATTTCATTCTGAGCTCAAGAAGGACTTCGGAAAAAAAGGGCAACTCTGATTCTGTGTTGTGTATAATGTCAAAGGAGGACTTATGAATCCAGTTATTCAAAGAATTCTGCTGTGGTGTCTTGACATACATCTTGAGATGTACTTCTCATCTAGCAAAAGAGCCAGTTATGTTATTGAACATACCATAAGCATCCCAGAGCAGAGTTTTTAGCTGACAGATAATTCCATTTTAAGCGACTCTCTTCTCAGGACACACCTGCTTTGTGATGAAATCTGACTAGGCACTTCTGTGTTTAACATCTTGGCCAGGTGGGATTTACATCCAAATTTTGAAAGTTAGTAAAATTCCATGGGCAGTGGATGAGGACTCTTGTTAGTGTTGTTTTCTTATGTGTATTCAAAAATATTTTTCTGATGGTATTATTTACTGTATACTGGTATCTGTGCATTACCCAATGTGTCTAGACAAGTGCCATGCTGGCTAACTGATTACATAGCAAATATGGTAGTATTCCTTTTATGGAGTAGGAGGGATTAAACTGGAGAGGATCAGTGTGGTATTTCCGGTAGGAAAGGCTATTCTTAATGCTAAGGGAGGCAGGGTGTGCTCTGTGATCTAGAACTCTTTGCCTTCCTGATCCCCCTGTCTGCTTCTTGGCTGTTTTTTGGTTGTGTCTTTTTTGTTTTGGTTTTTTTTTCCTCTTATTCATTATGCCATGTAGATTTTCAGGCCCTGGGCCAAGCTATTTCTCTGCTTGGCCAGTTCTCAGAGCTATAAAATAAGTTTGCTTATCTATCTTGGGAAAGGGATAAACTTAAGTGTCTGCAACATGTCCCATAATCTAGAGATAAGACTCTCTAGAACTGCATAGACTTAAGTTGTGCTATATGTATGAAGTTGTTAAAAAGTTCTTTTAAAATGTTTTTCAGGTTCTAAATGGCTTCTAAGAAGTTGGGATCCGATTCTCATGGTAAGTGAAATTTGGCATCTTTGTCTTTTCAACAGGATGAACCTTACTATTGCTGCTGACTGATATCCCAGCCTAGGCAGTCCATAAAGACTAATCTATTTAGCCTCTGAGTAGTTTTTCATCAGGAATGAGGTGCCATGGCTTCCTTCTTCCACAGTTGCTTACAGATGCTGTGTCTATTCTCTAGTTAAACTAAAATTCAGCTTGTGACTATTCCCTACTTCTTCATGGCAGAATAATACCTTTCCCTGCTTCAGCCTTCAAAATCAAAGCTGAACTGCAGTTGTGATACAGATCTGATGTTTCTGATGTGGACCCTAACTAGATCTGTAGCTCCTTTCTGTGGAAGTCACATGAGAACCTGGATTGAAAGTGAAGCTTTTAATAAATCATTGAGCTGTGCTTGCTTGCTTGCTTTTAGCTCTGATTTTTTAATTTTACGTTTTTTGTATTCCTCAATTGGAGTAATCTAGTTCAACAGGCAAGTGAAGATTGTATCTCCTTCTACATTTGAGATGCATAGTGTCATAAAGATCATTGGTATCAAAAATTATTTGCCTGGATGTGCCTGTCTTTTAGAAAATACGGTGTATTTTGAGAGGATTAGTATTTCTGTGGAACATTAAAAATCAGTTTGTTTGTATGTAATGTAGTTTCTTCAAATTGGTAATCATTCAAAGTCAGTACTGGGAGGTTCCTGTGAAATATCTAACATTCTTTTTCATGCTGTAGAAACTTCTGCTTTTAGAAACTCAGTCTTGAGCTCCTGGATAATCCTTCAGAAAGAGGGTCCCAGGGAATTCCATTTTTTCCTTGAATTTTTTATTCAGTCTTGCAAGTGTAAAGTTGAAGTACAGAATAAGAAATGCCTTGCATGAATAAATAATTACAGATTAATAAAAATGGCCAATAAAACTTAATTTTTTGGATGGCCTCCTTTGCTATGACACAGCAGATCCTACTGAAAGGCAATTAACTGCAGCCAGCTTTTCAGCAGTTGCTCTTATGTTTGTTTTCTGTGAACATGCTGAACTGCTTGTCTTTGGAGTCTGTTTTTGTTTCTCTCCTGTGCTTACTAAACCAGACTAGTAAAGACACCGCTTGGAGACAGAATTCAACCTATCAACAATTGTCAAAAGAGTATGGTGTGGTAGAACATGGTACTGTCTTCGAATTAACAAAATCAAATAAAAATGTGCTGTAAGCTGTCTGGTTAACTTGTATACCCTTTTTTGTACCATCTGTTCCTAATGACACCAGTGACACTGTCACTCCTGTTTCTGAGGCATAGTGGAGCAACTTCCTTGACTTACTGTATCTTAAGAAATCAGCAGGGCAATTGTTTCAGTCTTCTCTGGGGTTGATAAGAATTAATCCTACTAAGTGAATTTTGGCTTGCTGTAAAGCATCTATCCCAACAGCTACTTTCAGCTCAGTGTCTCTGGCAGGCTGATAAAATTGGTTAATATAGTTGATGCGGCTCTGGTACATACTGTTAAGCTGTTTATTAGAGGTTAGAGGACTGTTGTTGGATCACAGAATGGTTGAGGTTGGAAGGGACATCTGGAGATCATCATGTCCAAAGCTTCTGCTTCAGGAGGGCCACCTAGAACAAGTTGCTCAGGAGTGTGGTTAGTTGGAAATGCAGATAGGAAGATAAGGTTCAAGTTTAAGTTCTAGTAATTAGTGGCATCTAAGTGCATACGCTGCCAAGTGCAGTATGTTAATACTGCTGTTGCATTGTCACTATACAACTTAAAAACTTGCAACTCCACTTTCTGAAAATTGCACAAGTGTGGTTTGTGTGACCACAAAATCTAATTTCCACCTGGTTTAAACACTTTTACCCATTCACAACTGGTAACTGGTTTAATCTGAAATGTTTTCATTTTTATGCCAAACTGGAGGACACTTTTATGAGTTGGCCAGTGAATTCTGCATTACAGTAAAGCACAGAGAAATCTTACTCTTACAGTAGATCCTTGGGCCAGTAATATCATTTAGTGCACAGTGTCAGAAATCAGACTGCCAGGCACAGTTTTGCCAGGTGTATTCTTGGAAATTCCTGTATAAGCTTTTAACTGCTAGAAGGATGAAGTGGCTAACAGCCATAGTATATAGAAGTTTAAAAAGAACCTATAATTGCTTCACTTCAGAACGTGACTACTGAACCAGCGTCTTCTGTAGTACTCCGTGGGTTTTAGTTACTGCTTTACAATTTGCCATTTAAAACCATTTTCACCCTTAGTCATCAGTGTGTTCAGGCAGAAGGTACATCCACTTAGAAAAAGAAAATAGTTCTTGGCTTTCTGGATCAGGCTTGAACTTCGCTAGTACTGTTCTGGTTGGGCTGGAACAAAGCAAATGCTATGTGTACCATCAGCATTTTGCCCCAGAAAGACTTGCAGTATTTCTTAACATGTGCTTGAAGGTTTTGTAGCAGAGCTCTAGTCAAGATCAGGTGATAGCAGTGGTTGTTACTAAAAAGTCAGTATACTGGGAAGAAACTACAAGGTTTTTATTCCTTAGTGTGGCTTCAGAGGTTAACTGGCAGCTGTTGATGCAGCGAAAGCTGCCACACTTGCTATTTATGCATAAGCAAACAGGGGCATATCCAGGTTCTCAAATTGCCAGCTCAGTTACAATTTTGATGTTGTGTTGCAAATAGTGGTGTGGTGGATAGTGAGGTGCGATCTGGATGCTGTGTAATAATTGAATGTGTGAGTATCAGTAAGGATCAGTGAAAATACTATTTTATTCTGCTTGGACTGACTTTTTTTTTTTTCTTGATTGTTTTCTTTGTTTGGTTGGGGTTTTTTTGTGGGTTTTATTTGTGTTGTTCAACCAACAACACAACAAACAGTTTGTGGGGGTTGGGTTGGTTTGGTTTTGTCCTGGTGGCACAGGTGGGATGTAGTTTATTTAGCCTGGCTGTTTCAAAGCTGGGGGGAAATACCACCTGTGTCCTAACAGGACTCTGGGACCAGTCAGCATGTTGCATAGTATGAGAGCTGAAATAATGGCAGTGAAATATGTTCAACTCCAAATTGACAGAATGTTCCTGTTTTTGAAAGCTGCTTGTCCTTTTGGAGCCTGTGGCTGTCTAGTTGTAGATGAGTCAACAGTGAAGGAACACAAGCAGTACTTAAACTGTCATCTGAGTATTTAAATGGGTCAGATAAAAATGGCAAGTCACAGCTTACTGATCAAGAGGTTAGTCACTGAACACCATCTTAGATACTGTTACTAATGTCTTTTTGGATCTGTAGCATGTGAGGCGAATTTACAGATTTACAAGTGAGTACTAGTGGAACACTTCAGATTGATCTATACAGCCAGGAACCTTGCCTGTATGTAGTTCCAAGAGCTTAGTGATCCAAGATAACCTCTTTTAGTTAACTGAGCAACTGCATGCAATTTATAGTGTGTGTTTTCTAATACTTCTTCATAGCAGCTGAAGGAAAACAGGCCTATAGTCTGGCTTCTTGGAGATGGTTGAGCTCTATGATTCTCTCCCAGGAGTTTGCCTCATAGATTGCAGGATGCCTGAAGATTTTAGTCCTAAAACACTTTTAAAATACCACATGTAAATGATAGACAGAAAAGACAGATAGAAAGGAGTCATTTAAATCCTGGTTTGAATATGACAAAAAGTGGTGGATTTTTTTAATAGAGACGTAACAGAATAATACAGTATTCAAGAGAGCTTTGTCTTCTAGTTGTGTAGCCATAGCTATGTCCCAAGGAAAGCTAAGATGTTGGGTATGTTGATTGCAAGATCCATTCAAGATCAAATTATGTTGTGGGTTTGATTGGGTGGTGTTGTTTTGGGGGTTTTTTTGGGTTGTGTTTGTTTGGGTTTTTTTTCCGCAATTGTTGTGTTGTTTGTGGGGTTTTTTTTTTTGTGGTTGTTTGTTGGTGTTGTTTTAGGTCTTCTGTTTGTTTGCTTATTTTTCTTAAAGCTATAGGCTACAACTTAAAAAAAAAAAGACAACAAACAAACCAAAAAAACCCAACCCAACAAAAGAAAACCAACCCCCCCCCGAACACCAAACACTGAGCCAGTAAAGTCCAAACAGATCCAGTATGTTTCTGATCGAACAATTTCCTTCGTATTGAGTCACCTGGTATAGTTGAGAGAGCAGAGATAAAATAGCTCTAAAATATGGAAATGTGAGGCTCACTTGAACCCATTAAACACATACAGTCTTCTGATACCATCTCTGCTTTTCATCTTAGGGCCTTTCAGTTACCTTGATGATGTCCCATTTAAGATAGGAGACAAATTCAAAACCCCAGCAAAGGTTGGATTGCCCATTGGTTTCTGCCTGCCTGATTCTTCTCAGCTTGTCCAAGAAGCCCAGGTAAGTGATGTGTTTTGCCTTCCCATTCTTTGACCTCACCCTTGCCCCTCCCTAACATGTGATGCTGTAAATTACAAGTAGCCACAGTTTACACCTGTGTGAAAGATTAGTCTCATTGGTCCTGTAGTGTTATTTTGTATGCCAGGCAGTAGTTGCAGAAGATCTGTTAGAATGTACAGAAAAATAAAAATATGATAAGCCATGAAAAAAAGCCTCTATTACTTAATCTCTTTAAAAGCCTAACAGCACTTACTTTAGTTTATCCACTTCAGAAAAGCACAGTGTTTTTGTGTAATAGCTGCATGTCTAAATGTTACCCTGACTACATCTGAGTAGCATTTTTAAGAGGGAAAAATGCTGGGAACTGATACACCCATGCTATAGCATACTTGTAGAATCTTCTTTGAGGATAACTGTTTCTATGCTCATACTTCTATGGGTTCTCACAATAGCGTGATGAAGAAATAAATGTCTGTTCTTGTTTTCTGTGCAGTTCTGAGTGGGAGTTCTTTTCCAGCTGTAGAGCAGACAGGTTACAGCTTGGTATGTGTGGCTTCCAGGACTTTGAGGAGCATGTCTGTGTTACCATAAACTCTTGGTAGTGTAAAATCAATTGCTTTAGTATAACTGTTGAAAATATAATCTCTAAATGCATGTTGTGATACAGGAAACCTAAATGAACTATATTGTCTTATTTGGGTCCTTGATCAGTTCCAAATGATGATTGCTTTCACTTCATCTATGACAGACTGTCGTAGATGGTTCAGGGTCATTGTTTTGTTTTGTTTTGTTTTTCTGCTGCCCTGCATATTATCATGTCTTTTTCATTATAACCATTAAAGGATTACCTGATTGTCCTCACATATGTATTTCCACTCAGTTAAGCTGGTGTGGGAGAGCTAAAGGAGACTCTAATGTTGTTTTGCTAATAGCTTCATTGTGCCATGTTTCCACTTTCCTGACAAGCATAGTATGCTGAACTGGACTGCAATGCTTTGCGTAATAGGATGTGACCATGTAGACTACGCATCCTGCAGTGCAATGTGACTTTTTTACAGCTGTAGTTAAGAGCTGTTAAAGAAAAAACAAACTCAGGGGATCACAGTCAATGGAAGCCATGCATTTTTATATAAATACTCTCAGCTTTTTAGTGTAAAATATAGCTTTGGTCAATTTTGGCTATATATGACCATATACATACACACAAAAAAACCCCTGTGATAGCTTTGCTCAAATAGCAAAGAATCTGTAATGAGTGGTGCCCAGCACTTCTGCCAGTTCAGTCACCTTGCTGATGAAATGTATTTCATACCTCCTGGAGCCTTACAGGGAAGGGAAAACTGTTAACACAGTTAAGACAACAGGTCTCCAAGATCTCACTGGAGCCCAGTACAGGATGGGGTGTGACCAAACATGTAGGAAGTCCCAGAAAAGCATAGTAGAGGCCTTGTTGCTCTTCAGAGCTAGGAATTTGTATGACCAAGCAATCCCATGGCAGAAGCACTCCTGTTTGGTTATGTGCTACTATCCTGGCAAGGATATCTTGTCTTGACTATACCCTGGTCTTAGTTTGTAGGCTGTGTTCTCTAAACATATTGTGATTATTTAAAGGGCATTTGAGGTTGGTTGTTCTTCATAAGATATTAAAGCTTTACATGGGTTAATCTGTTCAGAATCTTGTCCTCTCTGTTCAGAATCTTGTCCTCTCAACAAGCCACTATGGTGGCCAGCAGGCTGTTAGTGAGTAGCTTGCAAATGCCTTCCTGGGCTAACCTGACCCTGAAGCAGCCGCTGTTAAATGAGGAAAGCTTGTGGGATTCTGTCATGCTGGTAACTGCAGCAGAATCTTGTACTGCAGGTAGTTGTCCTCATTGGTGTAGTAAAGATATCCCCTTTGGCTGGTGAGCCACTGGCACTGGGACACAAAGACCAATACCTGAGCCAGTGGATGTAAAACTAATATATTAGCAATCTCTTAGGGGGAACTGAATAATACCGTATTGTTCTTTTGGTGCAAAAATACTCTGCTATAGTCTTGAATGACTTGTGGGACCTGTGGATGGGGTGTAGTTTGGTGGTGCCAGATCTGGCTATGGTTGTCCATTTAGTGACACGCTAGACTGCCCCTTGCTACATCTGTTGCCCTGTGGGGAGAGGGTGGGAGGGCTGTGAAACTGATGTTGGGATGATCAGCGGTTCTAAAGCAAACTAAATGTAGGAAGGAGGCAAAATATGATACTCTAATCCACACTATAGTCAGGTTTTGCCCCTAGAGGCAAGATTAAATTACTTCTGCTGTCTTTTAGCTT
>JANHFX010014021.1:0-22460 GCA_027560015.1 Chloroceryle amazona | reverse complement strand
GCGACGAGACGCGCCGCAACTTGCTGCTGCTCCTCCCTCCCCTCCCTTGGCCGCGCCGCTGCCCGGCCCCTGCGGGCTGCGCTCCGCGGGCAGCGGCATCCCCGGGAGCTTCTCCGCAGAGCCGGCGCCTCCCGGTGAGTTGGGGACGGTGCGCGAAGTTGCCGCGTCTGTGGTTTGAGGGGGTGGCTGGGAGGCTGCGGGAGACCGCGCGGCTGCGGAATGCTGGTGGCTGCGGGAGGCTGGTGCGCGGCTGCCGCAGGGCTGAGGGGCTCGGCTCGGCGTGCACCGCAGGGCTGCCTCTGTCCGGTCGCCGTCCGTGCTGCGGGCGCCGCGGCCGGTGGGTTACGTGGGGGTTGGTGTGGGCGGGAGATGTAACAGGTGCAGGGCAGGGGCCGAGGCGGGCAGGATCGGGCCCCTGGCGCGGGTTATTGTGCGGCTTCCCGGGCGCAGAGCGCCGACATCCCGCGGCCGCGGGTTTTCCGCGCCTCCCGGCTCCGACTGCTTGCGAGGCAGCCCCTTAAACTCTATTTTCATTCAACTCCTATCAGATGGTGTTAGACTCCGGTTTGTTTCACCGTAGCATCTGCTCGTGGTCTCGGAAACTCTTTAAGAGGGCAGGAACAGCAAAGGAGAGCAGGGGCTGCTTTTCAAAGCGTTGGGAAGAGAGCTGCAAGCACAAATGAGTCCTAACACCTCATCTGCTGTGTGTGCTGCTTGGAGCCTTTATTTCCCTTCGTGCTTTTACGAGGCTAAGAAAGAAACCGACAAACGGTCGGGCCAGAAAGTTGTGTAGCTTGAAATGTTCCATCGGCTGGTGGACCCAATTATCTAAATAAACAAACATAGGATTTATAGGTGTCTGAACTACAGTGCCTTGAACGATAGAGCTCTTTAACCTGCCTTTCTAATCCGTCCCTCAGAGATTTGGCTTTAAGGAGCATAATACATCATCTCTGGTGCTGAATACTCGAGTTGATTACATTTGTAAAAGGGATGGCCTTTGAAATGATACATTAAGCTATAAATGCAGAAAAAGAAGGAGAGACAAAAAGAGCAAAGAGAAAATTTTGGCAGAAAATATTTGCCCACTTCCTAGGAGCCCTGCTCAATTAACTTTTATCCAAAGTTCTTGCTTTATTAAATTAAACTAAAAAAACCCAGTGTGTTGTGTGAAGCCAGAACCAAATCCTCGATAGTCCTCTTGAAGTCTGTCTGCCTTGCACTTAGGTGACGATCAGAGACGTGTCTGGTAAGAGAATTTACAGAAGTAAGCACTGCTAAAGATAGCCAGCTGGTAAATGAGAGTACATTGGCCTTCTGTGTTTCTCTCAGATGATACAAAAGCAGAAGTTTCAAATTCCAGAGTTTCCGATTTTACATCTTTACATTTTTTGCCCTCATAGATGCGCCTCTTTGTGAGGTCTGCAGCTTCATCGTAGCAAAAGTGCCTGTCTTTATTGGAAAAGTGATTAATTTGGGTATTAGCTTAATTAACAAGGGCCTAATTCTGCAGCTTGTGGACTGTTTTCTCTCAGGGGTGAGTGGCTTTTGCCCTCGTTGAAGAAGAAAATAGTGGGTACAGTACGCACAACATCTTGCAGGACCAAAGTACAAGAGCAATTTTATCTTTAACCAGAATTTCAAGACAGGGTTTTATTAACATGAAATCAATATTCGGGTCAGCAATGAGGATGTGCAACTTTGGAACGAGAGGCTGACCTGAAGGCAACGCATTGCTCATGTGTGTAAAGGTTGGGGGATATGACGCTCAGCTGTCTTTTCTTTGGTTCCTTTTATGAAATGTCATTTAATGAGGAAAAGAAACAGGTAATCCGCTGCGTTTTAAGGCACAGTGCTCTTCAGAAGCCTCATCACCAGGCATTTGAACAGGAATGTGGCTTTAGATTATGTATTGTATACAAATGGCTGCTGCAAGATAACTTACGCTCTAAATTTATCCTGCTGTTAAAGTTACACTGATCAGAAAGTGGCAACTGGGTTTTAAGTCCTAAATAAGAGATGCTTAATAAGTAATCTAGAGTCCTAAATAAGAAAGGCTCAAAAAAAAAAAAATCAGTTAATTAAAATATAAAAATAATTTGTATTTTAAGAAGCCCTGTTCTGAGGAAGCCCCAAGAAAGGCAATTGACTTTTCATTACTGGCTGTGCAGTGGAATTTGGTTAAGAACACTCTTTCCAGGGACAGTGAGGGCTTCACTGACCCACAAAGGAGTTAAATCTGTTTATCAGCTCGTTGATGCTGATGTCAAGTGCTGTAGAAGTTCAGTGACCGGAGGAGTAGGACTTAGTCTCTTTCCTTCCAGTAAAGATGGGGTTGGAGAGGGGAGGGACTTTTTCAAAGCAGTTCCAACACCGTATCGTTTGCAACTGCAAAATACAATGTAAGAATAAGGTTAAGAGAGCAAGGAGGCTTGAAAACATTGTTTAACACTTAATTGAAACATTAAGTCATTCAAATAACATTACCCAGGTGATGCCTCTACTACCAGGTGTTGAGAATAGAGCAGATTTGGGGTGGGAGGTGCGAGGGCAGGCTGCCCTGCCTAAAGGTGTGTAGGATCAGGTAGTGCATACACTGATTAAAGCATGGAAGGGACAAGCAGTTCACACTCTCTTGTGTAATTCTCCTGGAGAGACTGGCTGCTGATGGCTTGGATGGGTGTACACTTTGCTGCATAAGAAATTGGCTGGATGGCCAGGACCAAAGAGTGGTGGTGAGTGGAGATAAATCCAGTTGGCAGCTGGTCCCAAGTGCTGTTCCCCAGGGCTCAGTGTTGGGGCTTCTTCCCTTGAATATCTTTATCAATGATCTGGATGAGGGGATGGAGGCACCCTCAGTAAGTTTACAGACAGCACCAAGTTAGAGGGAAGTATTGATCTGCCTGAGGGTAGGAGGCTCTACAGAGGGATTTGGACCGGCTGGATCAATGGGTCAAGGCCAGTGATAGAAAGGTCAAGAAAGACAAGTGCCGAGTCCTGCACTTGGGTCACAGCATCCCATGCGATGCTACAACTTGGGCTTGGGGAAGTGTGACTGGAAAGCTGCCTGATGGAAAAGGACTTGTGGGAATTGGTTGACAGCTGGCTGAATATGAGCCACTCTGCCCAGGTGGCCAAGAAGGGCACCAGCATCCTGGCTTGTATTGGCACTAGCGTGGCCAGCAGGAGTAGGGAAGAGATTGTCCCTGTGCACTCAACACTGGGGATGCCGCACCTTGAATACTGTGTTCAGTTTTGGTCCCCTCGTGACAAGGACACTGAGGTGCTGGAGCTTGTCCAAAGAAGGGCAACAAAGCTGGTGAAGGGTCTTCAGACTAAGTCTTGTGAGGAGCAGCTGAGGGAACTGGGGTTGTTTAGCCTGGGGGAGAGGCTCAGGGGAAACCTTGTCTCTGTCTACAGTTACCTGAAAAGAGGTTGTAGTGAGGTGGGTGTTGGTGTCTCCTCCCAAGTAACAAGCAATAGGACAAGAGGAAATGGCCTCAAGTTGTCTCAAGGGAGGTTTGGATTGGGTATCAAGAAAAAGTTGTACACAGAAAGTGTTAATAGGGCCCTGGAACAGGCTGCCCAGGGCAGTGGTGGAGTCACCATCCCTGAAGGGGTTTCAAAGCCGTGGAGACGTGGTGCTGAGGGCCATGGTGCAGTGGTGCTCTGGCAGTGCTGGGCTGACTGTTGGACTTGATGATCTTGCAGGTCTCTTCCAGCCAGAACAATTCTATGATTCGAATCACACTAGTAACAAACCCTGGATGCTGGCGTCTCTGTGCCTTTGTGTGGGCTCATGAACCAGGGTAAGCACCAACCTGCAGTGCTTGGTGACTCACTCAAAGCTCTAAGCTGCTCTTCTTCTGTGGTGAAGCATTTATTTTTTGTTTTAATAACACTGCGCTGGCAGTTACCTGGGCTGGGGAGGCCGAGCGGTGGGAGGAGGGACCTCCGAAGGTTGCTCCTGCAATGGTGCAGCAAGTCAGATGAACATGATGAGTGATGGGAAGCATTCCTTCACTTTGTGGGTGTGATGCAACCAAGTTTTAATTAAAGCAGAGGCGGTAGATTATTAGGGCAGATAAATACTGCCTTGTTACAGCCCTCTTGGGTCGTGTGGAAGGAGTATTCGTTTTAGAAAGGATGAATGAATGAATCGTCAGTGTGAAGGATAAAGATCAGCATTGTTAATTGCTCTGGAAGTCTTCCGTGGGAAAATGTAAACTTATGAGGGAAGATACTGTCCATAAAAGCAGTTAAATATTTACATAACTCAGGGATAAAGTTTTGAGATTAAAGGCATGCAAGTATCCCGTCGTGTTTGGGGTCCTGTCAGCTCTACCTAGGACTTGGAGAATCATGGAGATGTCTGAGTTGGAAGGGACCTCTAGAGGTCATCTGGAGCAAGATGTACAGCCTGGATTGGCCAGTGGTGGGCTGTATTTCTACATAATGGTTTGCTAGTGGTTATGAAGAGCTCGTCTTAACACCACTGTGAAAAAAATTTAGTTGTTCTTGTCAAAGCATAGCTTAAAAATACTAAAAGCTTGGGAGACTACATCTGCTTAAACTCTTGAGCTTGAGGTGGGGTTAACTCTTGCCTTCTGGTGTCTCTGAGTAAGCAGTGAGCCAGTCACAGTTACCTAGGTGAGGGGCATGGTGATTGATTGATCACCCACCTACAGCTCGTGGCTGTTGATATGAGAAAGGAGGACTCTAAGTGGGGAGGGGTGAGTTTCCCCCCCGCAAAATACCTGGAAATGGTAGGAAATGTTCCTGTGCTGATCCTTGATTTTGTAATTCTCTCAAAAGTTCCTTTTGTCCTTTTCCAGCTATCAGAATGTGATACAGCCCTTGGAAAAAAAAGAAAACCACCAAAAATCTGTGTGCTTTCATGTAAATGCAATGAGGATGAGCCTTTGAAAACATATCTTAGCTGATGCTGATGAATAAACAAACTTGGCCAGAGTGAATCTTTTCATCTGACTTCAAGAGCAACACTGTAATGAAGTAAATATAGATGTACTTAATGGGCTCCTTTCATCCAAATACATAACAAACCCTCCAAAGTAATGCAAACAAACCTAAAATGGGTTTGGAAGTGGCTTTTATTTTTCCTTTTCCCTTTGGTGCTAGAGCAGTTTAATCTAGCCAGGCTAGGATGGGAATGGAGCTTGCTCCCAGAGTGCGTGCCAGCCTAAACAGGAGGGGACAGAGTGTGCCAGAGACACAGCTCTTCTCCTGTGGTTGTTCCACAAAAGAGGCAGAAAGTGCTTGTTCCACGTGTGGTTTAAAACCCCTTGATTTGATGAGCTTCTCCCTCAACTCATCCCTTTGGAAGGCAGCTTGTGGATGAGGCTTTGAGGAGCAGGGGAAAGTGTGTTGGCTGCTCTCTTCTCCCCCTCGGCCGCAGCCCAGCTCTGCACCCTGTTGCTGAGCCTGGGCTGCACCCAGAGACCCCTCCAAGGGTGAGGTGGGTGGCAGCCACCTCTGGGGCTGCTTCCTCCACCGTCCTTCCTTCATGAAGACCACCAATGTATAATGTTTGTAGTATATTTTCCATCACAGAAAGAGCCTTTGGATCTTCTCTTCAAAAAGCACAGTTATAGAACAAGTTTACTTTAGAGACAAATGCTTTCTATTGAAAAGGATCACCCTTGTTTGGGAGAGAAAGACCATAACTTGGTCTTATCTTTTCTTAATCGGAAGATTTCATTCCATAGTGGAATAAAATTCCATTCAGAGCTGTGCAATATGCTCATAAGAGTTTGAATATTAGATTGTTTAGACAACTCTGTCAGCATAATTACAGAAATTCTTCAGTGTGAGCTTTTTCTTTGCTGAGCTCTTGATGAGTGGGAAATACTGTAAAGAATGATTTCTGTGAGCACTGGAGGAATTCTGAGAAAGAGCTTTAAGTCTTGCAGACTGCTGTACTTCAAAAAACACAACAGTGATTTTCTCAAGTCCGGATTCTTCTCACTCTTGGACACCTTGTGTAGCCAGACATCCAGTTGAGCTCACCTCTGATTGTGTTGTGCCACGTGTACAGGAGTGAAATGTATTAAGAACTGTTCAGCTCTGGATGCCTTCATCTGGGGATTTACTCATAAATAATTGACAACCCCTTTGAAACAAACCCTCTTCATTACTCCGTGGATCTCTCACCTCTTCCCTCCCACGCTCATTGTTCTCGCAGGCGGGGGGGGAGCAGGAGGTGCTGCTTTAATGAAGGTGTACGTCAGCCTCTGCTGCTCCTTTCAGAAGGCCACCCAACTGAACAGTGGCAGTGAAACACATGGCAAAAGATAAATATTTTATTGTCCTACAGACGTACGTGACATTGCAGCTCCTTAGCTGCTCTATCTAACCCTTTATTTCACCCTAGCGTAGAAGCAGTGCTTATGAGGAATTGATCAGTGAAATGTTTGCATCTAGTGTACTGCAGGATAAGGCATCGAATGAAGGGCTGTTTGATGTGCAGTACCAATTGCAACTCTACTCTTTGGGCTTGGTCTTTCCAGATTTTGCTGCAGTTCAGTTTCCTGGACTGCAGTGGGACGACGAGTTGGCGTGATTGAGCTCCTGCTTACCAGACCTGGAAGGGTGGCGATGAAATCCCTTTCCTGCAAAAGAGAAGAGCCATTCTGCCAGCACTGACTTAATAAACTGTATCTGAGTTGACCTAACGAAATCTCATTTTAATGGAAAAAATATCTTAATGTCAGATCAGTTCATCTTTCTGATGACTTGATTGCTTTAGAGTTATTAGCCAAGTTCTGCGACGGCCTTTAAAGGTGCTAAAAAACCTGCTTGCAGTTTAATAGCCCTAACTATTGCTAATGTAGAGGAAATGTTCCAACTGTGTCATTGAGAGAGAACCCTAACAAATCTTAACAGCTAGTTTAATGTGAGGTTTCAGATGTTACTCTTGTTTAATTGAAAGGTGAATGCTATAGAGGCTTTGTCAGGCTTCCGTTTCCAGCTGACAGCACTTTGTATGGAGTAACTGCAAGTCCCAGAATGCTGATCCCAGCTTTCACTTTCAGGATTCATCACTCATACTCTTCCTTTTTTACTTGGCAGAAGTGTGCATCTGTAGTGCTGCCTGGATTTGTGTCTTCCAGAAAAAAAAAAAAAGACTGATTTCAATCAAATAAAATGAGAAAAATGTCCTGAAATAACGGTCACATTCTGCCTGATACTGTAGAAAAGGGGGCCTTTGCCCCTTCTTCTATAAACCAAAAGATTAAGCTTGCTTATAAAGGATTAACAGAGCTCTCTTCTGTTAATTCCTAGTGGTGTAGTCGAAGTGCCTGATTCTACAGCAGTGGAAAATCCATTATCAATCAATGGGAGTTTCGCGGCTGAAGCCAAAGGGATTAAAGACTTGTCGTCGGGAAGCGACTGAAGGAGAGAAAGACCTGGATATGCTCATTGCCACGTGGCTGTGAGCCACCACTGGGGTTTGGCCACAAAAAATGGCAAAGGGAGGTCTTTGGTTGCCTCAGGCAGGGTGTTTCCAGAGGTGTAGGAAGGGGCTTAGTGCTGCCACACAGGGCTGTAGAGAAACCGCAGCTGGGGTGCTGCAGGGACTGAGGTGTTACTCCCGTCCAGACAAGGTGATCTCAAAGTGGAAGAGGCACCCAGAGGACCCAAAGTCCTCTTCTGGAAATTGTCCCCTGGTGGGGGAGAGTTAAATGAGGAGGCCAGATGTGCGATGGGAGGAGCTGGGAAGAGCAGTGGAAGAGGGGTGCAGATTTGGGGGTGAGGGGTGCACTAATGCCTACACCACGCTCTCTTATCTTCTACCCACGTGTCGGTTTAAGAGACTGGAGTGTAAGGGAGATGCAGGAAGAAACGACTGAAGAAATTGCTAAAGGATTTGCCACTGATGGTGTGGAGGGTGGATGTCCTTGGTAGCTTGATGGGTGCTTTTCCTATCACAAACGCATCACAAAAAGCTCTTCAGAGTAAAAATTACACTTTTTGCAATGATAAATGTAAATGTATTGTTTTGATCTGGTGTAATAGGTAAGATTCTGTCATTTAGTTTTGCAGTTACAGAGATTAAATTAATTTCATTTTCCTCTTGTTAAAATGCAAAATAATTGAGCACACATCACGGAAGGTTGGGGCTCTCTTGTTTGTAGCTTCATCATTTATTAATCTAACACATTAGATGAGAGCCTTTATAGATTTGCTTGCCTAAGGAAAAAGAAGACAATATAGAAAGGCCAAAGTGGATACCACGTATTGAGGTGCTGTCAAATATTGTCTTGCTCTGGGAAGAAAGGCCACCGCTTTTTTCCCCAGGACGGTGAATTGTGACGATGCTTAAACAGTCTGAATAAGCTCGTGTTTGGACAGGTCCCTCGTGCAGTTCTTCCCCCTCGTGCTGTGTAGGGATATAACATTCTAATTGGGAAGGCAAAATAAACTGCAGACGAGCCTGCTGTAAAGAGGTGGGTTTTGGTGCTCTCTGGTTGTCCTAGTTACAGGAGGAAGCCGTTTGTGACAGCGTGCCTCCCTGTAATTTAGCCTGGTCAGAAGATGAAGTTGGCCTAATGCAGTAACAGCTCGGTGGTGGTAAAAGTGCTCGTCTTTCTTACCTTTAGGTAGCTGGAAGGGATTTGAAAATTAGATATTTCTCCATCTCTGCAGCTCCCCAGCACTGCCAGCCGTGGATTAGTGAAATAAATCCCTCGCCTTCGTAGTGAAGTGGAAAGTATAAAGAGACTATAAAGAGCATTTTCTGCCTTTTCTTTTTTGCTTCCTCCTTTTTAATGTGTCATTTGGTAGCTGGCACAGTGACGTCCATTTCATTTCTGTGTGGGTTAATTCATCACTCAAGGGAGGAGGAGTAATATGTGACATTACACACGTGGACCTGAGTAAACAGTTACCTCTAGACCACCTGGAATGAATCTGTACTTCAGATATTGTCAGTTAATGCAGTTTAGTTTGTTTTTCTAATGTGATTTTTCTTTCCTTTTTGTTTTAACTCTTTTCTTAACTGTGTCCTCGGTCGTCAGTTAGGATGCATAGATACATAGACATCTTCTTGTGTTGCCAGTGTAGCCAAATTTGGAGAAAAAAAATATTCCTGGCAGTTTAGTACATGAAACTTGCCAGTGCATTGGGAAATGGTTTTATACTGGTTATGCAGAGGTACAACACTTTGGTTTGCCAGGATATTTTGGTGGATAGACTGTCAAATCTTTTTGACTGTCATTCCAGTCAATTATATTGACTGTAGTGCAACCAGAAATGATTCCTGATGGATGCTGTTTCCAGGTGATTTCTGCTATGATCTTCCTCAACAAGCTTGGTTAAAAACAGCCCTAGAGGAAGTACTGGAGAAAGCAGTCTAGCCCAGAAGCAGAGGTTTGATTTCCTACCAAAATAGGAGGTCAGTATTCTGAGGAAATTAGCTAAATTATTTGCTGGGCAAAGCAGGCAGATAGCCAAACACCCAACTCAGCAGTTATGTGTTTCTTGTTTACTCCACGCTCGGGCACAGCGGGCATGAGCAGCGTGGTGTAGTTGGTTCCCAACAGGCACATCAACACCCCTAGCTGGCCTGAGAAGAGAAGCCCAGTCTGTGAAACAAGTGATGGGACCCCCAAACTCCTGCAGGGCTGGTCTTGACAGACCTGCCTGGCCATGTCCTGGTTTCCAGGGGAGCCCAGAATTGGATTTAATACTCCAGATGAGGCCTCACTAGGGCAGAGCAGAGGTGGAGGAGAACCTCCCCCTCCTGCATTGGCTCTATCAGATATGGGGGAAGCTTCTGGTGGCTTCTCACAGAAGCCACCCCTGTAGACCCCTCTGCTACCAAAACCTTGCCATGCAAACCCAGTACAGCCCTGGTGCAGAGAAGTGACTGCACGGTGAAGTAGCACCGAGTGTCACGTTTGCTCTTTGTTATATAAGAGGTATGTTTATTTTTAGTTTAACTCTTCATATGAAAACTTCAACACTCCTAAAACTGAGAAGAAATATTCTGGTATTTCCATCTTTTTATTGCAGCTTATTGATATGAGACAGTGGTGCTAATATCTGTAGCTAATAAGAAAATAAATCAGGGTGGGTTGTTTTATTTTCTGTTGTATCTTTTAATTACCTTATACTGCACACGTGATGTGAGCAGTGAACTCAAGGATTACTCTCCTGTTGCATTTAGCAAACCTACATTTGTAATGTAAAGAAAACACACACCAAGACTTCAAGGAGCTTAGCAAAGGGCTGAATTATGTGTGTGCTTATTGATCTTGTAACTTTTAAGGCTTTTTAGACACTGAATTACAGCTTTCCCACACCCAAATAACAACAGACCGGTTGAAAACAGCAGGAAATCAGGAGGGGGAGAATGATATCCTCAGCCTTGTCAGGACAGTCTGCTTAAACACGTTGTAAAAGTCAGGTAAGGCATCTGCATCTTTATTCAGGAAAGCAGAAATTGGGGTCTGCTGGATGCTCAAATGTTTGGAGTTAGACTGCAAAGATCTCCTGGAGCATGTGGGTGTCTGCTTCTGATGATTCCGACCAAAAAAACCAACCCAGCCAGACCGTGTTGAATCAAATGCAAACTGAGCATGAAGATCTGAAAAGGACTTTGAAGAACAAAGAGTCTGTGACATAAAAGTAAACGATGAACGGTGCATGTATCTCTCAGAAGGTGGAGAGCACTGGTGGGCAGGTGGGGTCACCAGGCACGACAGCAGAAAAATGAGAAGCTGGTTGAACTGGGCATTGCTGGGGAATTTGGAGGTGTGCAGTGTTGGGTGATGAAGATGAAATCAAACGTCAGGCTGCTGAGGTGTTGCAACAGAAGTGCTGGAAAGCTGGAGAATTGTGAAGAGGGAGATGTCACCACAAGTGTCTGGAGCGCAGCCAGTGCTGTCACTGACAGCAAACACACCACGCGCGTGGGTGCCGCAGCGGTGACTCGTGAATCTGAGCATTGGATTTCACTTAAAAAAACTCTGGAATTGGTGGTGGAAAGCAAGGGGTGGTTTTGAACAGGCTGGCAGTGACAGATCCAGGGAGGTCCTCTTTCCCCTCTACTCTGCACTGGTGAGACCTCACCTGGAGTATTGCGTTCAGTTCTGGGCTCCTCAGTTCAGGAGGGACAGAGATCTCTACTTGAGAGAGTCCAAGGAGAGGTAAGAGGATGCTGAAGGGACTGAACATCTCTGTGCTGAGGAAAGGCTGAGAGCCCCGGGGCTGTTCAGCCTGGAGAAGAGCAGCCTGAGAGGGGAGCTGATGAATGGTTACAAACATCTGCAGGGTGGGGGGCAAGAAGGCCAGGACAACCTCTTTGCATTTGTGCCTTGGGATAGGATGAGGGGTAATGCATTCAAGCTGAAGCACTAGAAGTTCAACCTCAACACGAGGAAGAACTTCTTTACCATAAGGGTTACTGAGCACTGGACCAGGCTGCCTGGAGAGGTTGTGGAGTCTCCTTCTCTGGAGACTTCCAAGAGCTGTCTGGCTGCATTTCTGAGTGATCTGCTCTAGCTTTGGTCCTGCTCTGGCAGAGGTGTTGGACTCTGATCGTTGGACGTCCTTTCCACCCCCTGATGTTCTGTGATTCTGTGACAGTCCTGGGAAGGCTTGAGCTCCTGGGGAGACAGTTTTCCTCCTCAGCCCACTCCAGCTCCCTCTTTTTGACTTCTGCTGCTTTGCTTCGGGGTGGATGGGCACAGCAGTCCTCCTGCCTTCAGTTCCTGCCATTCTACCCCATAAACTTCCTCATTCTGATAAGATACTAATCTTTGATTTCTGTAAGTACAGAAAAATAAAAATAAATAGAAAAAACGGGTGCTTGGCCTTTTGGGTATTTCATGAGAAAGCTGTATTATTTATAAATAATTTATGGCTTTGAAGCCACACACTTTTTCTCCCCAGTTTCTATGTCTTGTAGAACTGCAGTGTATGATTTACCTTAACTTGCCCATCTGCCACGCACGGTGAATCTCCCTACGGCGCTGCTGCTCCTCCCGCTACAGCCTTTGCTCGTGGAGAAGAGATTTGCATAAGATGATTTCTTCATGTAAATGCAATCAGGCTGCAGCTCCAGCATCTTGATAGAACATATGTACCCATCCCCTAGACCTGGGCAGGTGTCTGCCTTGGGAATGGAATCTATTTTGTTTGCTGCAGTAGCTGGGGAGTCAGCGGGGAGCGAATGTTGACGTGCTTCTGCTGCAGCCTTTGTCGCCTTACCCGGTCCTAAGGCTTCTTTGAGAGGAAACCAAAAGCAGCAGGAGAAGGTTGGGGTGGAGGTGGGCAGTGCTGCAGCTCAGGCTGGCGCTGGGCTGGGGGGAGCTCCCCAAGGACTCATCGGGGTTATCAGTGGTAGTCCTGAGCCAGGGGACAGCCCCCCCAGACAACTCACTGAATTTAAATGGTGCATATGCCAGCGAGATAAGCAGCCCTGCCGTGTCACTTGGTGTCATTCAGGCTATGACGTGAGGGTCTCGCTGGGGGTCTGTGAGATGCCGGGGTGTGTGAAGCCCATGCCTGAGAACAAAGCAACCAAAGCACCTCACAGACCTTTCCTGCACCCCTTTGCCCCCAGAGTTTGGTATTTTTCTGTCCCTGATCGCTGCTTTTGGCCGAACCTCTTCATTCGTGGTCTCTTCTCTATGGTAGCGTTCACTTGGATTCCTAATGCCTAACAAAATACCATGTAGCCGAGCTTGTCATCGCTGTCAGGAACGTGTTTCCTGCATTCAGGTTGTCGTTGTTCTATTTTTGAAGTGGTGAGGGAAGGTATAATATAGTCGATATGGCCTCTGATAACTATTTAATGCTAATATAGTCGATACGACCTCTAATAATTATTTAATGCTTTTTATACTAACGTTAATGTCTTCTGAATAATGGTTTGTGGGAAAGATCTGCTAATTTAGGGAACGGTGATAGTATTTTGATCGGTTGTGTAGTACATGTAGAAGTTGGAGGGTATTTTTTTCTTTTGAAGGCTTCTCCATCTTTCTATAATTACCAGATAATATGAACTTGCCAGCTCCAACGTGCTAATGATTGCCTTCCAGCTTTGAGAGAGACAGAAATTATACACTAGCAGCCTCTGAAAGAGATTCTGCTTTGGTAGTGTAACAAAACCTACAATACTGTGCTCTTCTTGCCGGTGCGTAAACATCCATGAGTATGTCCCCGGTCTTTCAATACAGAAAATAAAAAGGATTTAAGCTAAATTTGCTTTAGGAGTAACCCAGTGGCTATTGATGGCTTGGGAATGCTGGGTTATCGATAGCAGATGAACTGCTTTGCCATGGAGACTTTGTAGGGGTGCCCCATCAATAATTGTCATACCAGAGGTGCTCTTACTGTCCAGTTTTGCTCCTTTTAAATTGCAACCTTTTTCAGCTTCATCTGCAGGCCATTAGGAGGCAGGTAAAGAGAACTGTATTTGGGTAGTACTCTTAAATATATCTCATACCCTCAGTGTCTTGCAGTTGGGTCGAGACCAACTGGGAAGAGAGCACTTTGTCTGTCGTGCCGCCAGTGATTTTTATTAGTTTCATCTTGCTGTATCTCGCTTTTAAAGGAATAGTTTGCAGCTCGTGAACCCGTCGGTGATGGAGAGAGTTATTTCCAGTATTAATTGGCTTCCAAAATGTAGTCAGTATGGGAGGCCACTACAGAGGAGCATGGAGACCTTCAGTCTTCAGTGCTTACTATCGTTACATTAGGACTGTGTAGGCAAAGGAGCAGGTCAGCCTTTGGATAAAGAAGGAAAATAAAAGCAAAAAGTGGTAGAAGCTATAGCAAAAATATTCCCAAATCTGCAGGAAATCAAGCAAGCCCTAGTTAATAAAAATTCTAAACTTTGAAAATTACCGGGGCTTTGGAAATCAGTTTCTTTGTTTCAGCATTAAATGGTGCAGCCCCAAGGCAAGGAGTGGCCTGAATTTCCTGGGATATTGGTACAGAAAGGACCCTGGAGACAGGAGACAGTAACCTCATCTCCTTGTTCGGCTCGAGCTGCCAAGCAGATGACAGGTGGTTGGAGAGTGCTGTGCAGGACCTGGGGAAGTGCAGTGACAATAGCTTTCATTAGCTTATTTAGTAGAATTCATTCTGAGAAGTCATAGATTAGATACTGCTGTGAATAGTCTGTATTTTAGACTGGGCAATGGTGTGAGTTGAGGCTCAAATTCTCCTGCACTTACTTCAAGGTGCATGTAGTAACCTCTTGCTGGACACCTTTGTGTATCCTACTTTTCAGTGTCTGTAACAGTTGGACTTCTCTAGTTCAGGTGAGGACTAAGAAAACCCTTGCCTGAGGCTCTAAGGGTGATTTGGGCTCAGAACCCTCAGTTCCTGTGTAGCTGAAATACCAGCAAATTGACTTTTATGGTTTTGGATGACTGCTGCTTATTCTCTTGCCTTTCTTACCTCCCCCCGTAATGCAGATCTTCCCTTGATAGGAAATTAGTGCAGCTACTGCATCAGACAGCAGGGAAGTCTCCCCACACACTATTTTTTGTTCCAGTAGTAAAGAGGCTGCTGTTGACAGATCTCTAAGAGTACTGCTGAGTTGCTTTAAAAACTACTTCTGCACTGGGTCATGGGAAAGGTTTTCAGGGCTGTATTTTACCCTTGTGCATCAATAAACTCAAGCAGCAGTCAGCAGCAGCAGCACTTCTGCAGTTTTTCAATAAAGAAATAAATCTCACAGTCATTTTTTTTTTTTTCTTCTTGGGCTCTCTGTGCCAGCTCCATGGATTAAAATGCACAAAGGGAATACAGCATGAAGGGAGGGTGGTTGTGGACCCGCTAGTTGCCATGGAAATAGTTAATGACACACATAGTGGACCCAGGAGAGATATGTTCTGGTTATACAGCATGTGTGACCCATCGGGGTAAGCCTGAGGTTGGTGTTCCTCCTCTTCTTGTCTCTTCTCCTCCCCTGCAACATCGTTCCTGCAGGAACAGCACCTGGCTGTGGGGTTCGAAGGGAGCTCCACACACGCCTGCTTTGCTTGCCAGCCTCCAGCAGCCTGGGGAGGGGTGTAGTGGCAAGAGCACCTGAGTATTTCTGGCAGGTTTTAGACCTTTGTTCACTTAGGTGGGTGGGGTTTTTTTCTCTTGTGGTCAGAAGCACCAAAAAGATCTGGCCACTCATCTTGCTTGCCTCTTGTGCAGTCTGCCAGCATTGTGCCTGTCATGTTCAGAAGTTGGGGGTCATTTACAACCAGTACCTGCGCTGGAAGCAATGCAAGGATGGGAGGTGTCAACACCCTACAGAGCTGTGACTCCCCACTCTGGGTGGAAGAGATGATGAGATGGGCCAGTCTGGTTTTCCACAGGGAGTAAGGACTCCCTATGGCAGACCCTCAACCCATTGGCTTGTCTAAAGAAGACAGGTTAAAGAAAAAAATGGTATTGCATCCATTAAAGAAGTGTCCTGCACTATCAGTCCGTGTTATTACTCCCCTGTTTTGTGCTGGTGGTGCCAGCAGAGCTGAGAAATGAGGTAAAGTAAAAGATATGTTGTAGCCCAGCTTCCCTTAAGTGTGTATTTTACTGGGGCTACATACCTGCCCTCCTCCAGGGATTGGGTCTGGAGGGAAATATGCTGTGGTACAGACTCTTCTGTGCAGTTCTGCCAAACGATGGTCTCTTCCCACCTCCTCCTTTTGACTAGACCTTCTCCCGTCTTGTCTGTCTTTTCCTAAGCCTTATTCTTTCCTCTTTTCCCCCCCTTTTACAACTCTCCTAAGTGTGTTTCCCTCCACAGCCACCTTTCCTATCTTAGCGAGCTGTCGGTTTTCTTTTTGCCCAAATGGACTTGACTTTCCTGCCTTCCACTCGACGACTCCTCATTGCCAGCCTCCCATGCAGCTCCCAACTGTCTCTGCCAAGCCAGTGCAGGTCTCCCTCTGTACCAGCTGCATGGTGGATGGGTCTGAGCTCACCCTGTTCTCCTCCAAATGGTTCCTCATCTCACTCTTCTTTTTCACTCTTTTTTTGTTGTTTGTTTGTTTGTTTTTCCTTAGCTTTTTGCGTAGAGTCACTGACTTGCTCACCCTCCTTCCTCCCTGTTCTCTTGCCCCCCTTCAGCCTGCATTTCTCCCTGACTCCCTAGCCAGATTTCCTTGCCTGTGCTCATCATCTTCTCCACCTGTCTCTGTCCCATTTTTCCCCTTTTTTCCTTACTTCACTCCTGTTCCCTTACTCTTGCTCCTGTTTTCACAGGATTGCGCCTTTCCCATTTCAGAAGGCAATAAAAAGCATCTCTCAGACACGAAGCTTTTCTTAGGTCGTGTCAAGTCCTTGCTTCAAAGAGCAGAGATACTAGAGCTTCTCAAATGAAAACAGTGCCAAGACTTTTTAACTTGGGCAGTAAAAAGTACTTTTCTTTGGCTTTATTTTCAGGAACGTGTGCATCGTTTTAATGGAGATACCCAGAAAGATGTTTAGCAAGAGGCTGCAGTTTTGAAGAGTTGAAAGTGGCTCTGGAGAGGGGGAAGTGCCAGACAGCTGCAAGAAGTTGGGGAGTGAGAGAAGCCCCATTTTGGAGCTGGACATAATTTGGGAGTCCGTTGATGGTAGGACTGCATATGTGTGTGTATAAAAATCTCTCTGTCTCTCTCTTTCTTCCCTAATCATCCTTGCTGCTAGTTCTGTGTACATAAAAAGCTAAAAGGCACCTTACAAACTACAGGAGCCTGTATCACCATATTCCTCCTATTTTATAGAGGGGTCAGACTGGGATGCTGGTGTCCTAAAGAGGATCAGTGGTACTGCAGAAAATTCACAACTGTTGAAATAGATTTGGGGATTTTTAACAGATAAACTCGGAGAGAAGTTCTGCAAACACTTTATTGCACAAGGTCTGCCCGATTTGTACTGTTTCCCAGATAGTAAAAAGAGGACACAATCCCCAGTGAGTTAACAAGAATGATTCTTTTCATGCTGGGAAAAAAAAAGTGAAGGGAAAAATGAGCTGCATGAGATTTTCTTGTGACATTTAAAGTCTAAATCTGAGTTTGTCTGAGAAATTTATCTTTGGGTATATGCAGGATGGAGAGCAGGAAAATGTGAATGAGTTCATCTCAGTTTCATCTCAGCTTCCTGATAAGACAAAGAGAATTTTTGGTGACTGTCTGGCTGGAAGGTCTGTCTGTCTGATATCCAGCAGATGAAAGATAGCACTCGGAGCAGTCCTTTGCTTATCAAAGCGTGGGAATGACTCCAGTGCAATACCACCGTCAGACACCACTTTCTTTCAGTGACAGGTGATGTTTCTGAGATGTTAGAGAGCTCCTTTCCCCCCGCTGAGCAGAACGTGTACACCAGATTTTCTTTGGCGATATGAACTCTATCCACCTTCTGTATCTGTTGCTGGTGAGGAGAGAGAGGAGAGTAGAGGGTATCCCTGTAGAGAACTTAGCAAGTACAAAGGGACCATTTATCAACTTAATGAATATTTCTTTTCCAAACTGCTTGGATCCTCGGAGTTTCTGTTGACTACTTTGTGAAACACATTAACAGATGATGAGGCTGATGTTACTTGAAGCCCTTCCTGAATGCAGAGGCTCTTTCTGAAAGAGTGTGGCAATGGTTATTCCCCACTGCCGTTGGCTTTGAGCTTGCAGTATCCCATTGAGCAACCTCAACGTTTCTCTCGGGACTTCTCATTGCAACATGCAGTGCCTCATGTGAACCTCACAGCAGTCCTGCATCCAGACCTTCCTTCAGTTTCTAGGAATAAGATTCAGCTTATTCTTGGGAGTGTCAGGAGTTAACTCGCAGAGCTGACATCAGCCTTCCATGAATTGCCTGCCCTTACCTCTCGTATCTGTCAGCAGGCAGCTCTCGGTGTCCTCCTTGCTTGGAGGAAGGATGAGAAAGGACTGTGCAACCATAGGAGCTGTGGTTTGGCAGGGTTGTTTCTTCTGCATGGGGAAACATGTGCTGGCAAAGACCCTCTTTACCCTTTTCTACACCAGAGCATGTTTTGGTCTGTAGGAGGAGGGTCCACCTGCCACACGGCGCTTTGAGGGGATTCCTGAGCTTCCAGCAGGCAGACTGGAGCACGATGTTTATTCTTCAGCCTGTGCTTGCTGCTCATCTGCTCTTCCCCACAGTTGCACATCATATAGTCATTTAAAATACAGCTGTTTTCACCAGATGTTTGCTGCTGAAAGGGCTGGAGGAATGTCCTGTGAGGAGCTGCTAAGGACTTGGGGCTTGTCTAGTTTGGAGAAAAGGAGGCTGAGGGGCGACCTCATTGCTCTCTACAGCTTCTGAGGAGAGGTGGAGAGGGAAGTGCTGAGCTCTTCTCCCTGCTATCCAGTAATAGGTGCATGGGGATGGTTCAAAGTGGTGCTGGGGGGGTTCAGATTTGACATTTGGAAGCATTTCTTTACAGAGATGTTGATCAAACTCTTAAACAGCCTTCTTAAACAGTTGGTTGATGCCCCAAGCTCACCAGTGTTTAGGAGGCATTAGGACAATGCCCTTAATAACATGCTTTAACTTGGTCAGCCCTGAACTGGCCAGGCAGTTGGACTAGATGGTCCTTGTAGGTCCCTTCCAGTTGAACTGTTCCCCCAGTTTACAGTCCAGTCACCCTCTGTGCAGCAGAGCTCACCTCTGCTAACGATACACAGCAGACTATGAGGTTATCAAAAGCCAGCCCCGTGAGATCACATTTGCCTCAGTCACCACTCCCCCTGCTCCGGAGGAGGTTAGGAGAGAGTCCTTTGAGGTAGCCCTTTCCCACGTGCGGTCTGTGCCTTTCCCAACTTAGCCACGCTCAGCAGTGCAGATCAGGGTAGAGAGTCAGTGTTCTGGGTCACACTCTATCCGATTCATGAAGATGTGTAGAGGTCATCTTTGTGGGGGTGTTACTCATGTCGGTGTCTGACTGTCCACTGAGATGGGTCACTGCGTGTGAACTTGCCCCTTCTTACAGCCTAACGACTGCAGCCTCATCTGTGACGTGACTTTGTGCAAGCAGTCGCTCCTTCGTTCCTCAGAAACCCGGGGCAGAGCAAGACCAGGGGGATGTGGAGGGGGGCATTTCCGAAGGGAGGTGAAGAATTACTTTCTGTGGAGCTTCCCTGCATAATTCCCAGGTACCTTTTGCTATCTGCCTGGTCACTGCCTGGTTCATTTCACCTCTTGCTCGATCCTGGTTTTCCACATGAAATTCTTCATCAGAGCTGTGTCACATCTCCAGGAAATGCCATTATAGTAATCTCACTGCTGGTCTTCCGTTATCGTCCGGTGCTCATCGGCACTAAACAGTACTGAGGGGACACTGGAAGCATCTGAGGTTCCAAACGTCAAACCTCAGGGTCCTGCTACAAAGAACATAGGACAGCAGCTGAGTTACTCCATGAGCTTTGATTAAAATGAACGTTTTTTCTGCTTCTTAAATATTTATTTTAATATTTAGAAAACATTTCCTGCCTTAAGTAAACTTAGTTTTCTTAACACCCTAGGATGGCTGTGTGTAATTGGCATGTGATTAATACACTTAATGGAGTTTTGGTCTTGAATGTGATTCCTTTGGCATTCTTTGTGATTACTTGTTCTTCTCTTTGCTATTCACGCCGGCCACCTGAGACACTTTCTGATTATTTTTTTTGTGGAATAACATTCATTTTGACTTCAGAGCTGATAGCATTATTATTTTATCAAATAACCTGATAAATTGTTACAGCAAGACTGCAGTAGCAGCCAGAGCAGTACCACTTGCTAGCGGCGCGCTTTACCTCTGCTCCATTATCACTGTCCATTTCATTATTTGCAAGTTGATTACAGCTCCATTTCTCAGGGGCTATGAAATATTCAGCAGCTCGGGCTAGCCTGGGGAGAATCCCAGTCTTTGCAGTCAAACACCTGCCCTCGGAGGCAAAAAGGAACCAAAACTTTGCGTGTTTCAAGCTGAGATTTCTCCTCTGCTTTGGTTTTCCCACAAGGCTGACTTCGAGGTGCACGCCAGTTAGAAACTCCTGCTTTACTTAAGCTTGTCATTGGGTCAGGGGAAGAATAAGTGTAGAACTGCTGCCTTTCTGCCATGCCTGGCTACAGCAAAGAAGGAAACAAATGCCGGGACAATTGGTTGCCTGTGTGTCCGCGGGAGGCACTTGGTGTTCTGGGTGGAGTTGAGGGAAATAAAAACCCCTCTCCATTAAGGGCAAAAATGAACACTCCTGGCTGTGTTCTCACACTTTGTCTCTCCGGAGAACTAGCCAGCAGTGATTGACTGAAATGGGCAATATTTTACCAAGTAGGAAACAGATAAGATTCTTATAAACAGGATACTTCATCATTAAAGTAAAGAAACAATTGCTTTGACCTTGACACTGAATGAGTAAGGCCAGCATTGTGATAATTGAGAATGTAACTAAGCAACAGTTCTCCAGGAGCTTGCACTGCTTTATTTTTAGTAGACTAGACCAGCAAGGGGAGGGGGTGGGGTGGGGAGAGGGCTGAACAAGCAAAGCAACTGGTTAAACGATTAAAATAAGCCATTAAATATTTCTTAGTGCAAAAAAAGAATTGAGTTGTAATAACTGCTTATACCAAGTAACTGAATCAGTGTGTCCTTCTGTGGTGTGAACAAGCAGATAGCCTGACAGTACCCCTGATTTCTTAAGGGGCTTTAGAGACTCGAGTGTCTTCTGCAAATGAATGGTGTAGAAGAAATGGCATATGCCTTCAGAAACAGAAATCGTTTGCTTTATGTCTATTTCTGCTTCCTTGGGTAAATTGATTTCCTGGTCTCACTGGTTAGCAGTGTACAGCCTAATACCTGTGAAAAGTTGGGTAGTATTTTTAACTAAATGCATCTGGAAAGCCCTGTAGATAAGTTCTTGCAACGACTTTGCTGTAGATATGCTCCAGCTTGGGTTTAAACAAGTCTGACAATGCTATAGCAAGCCACTTCCCTGAGAAGTCACCAGTTAACCTTTTAAGCCTGAAATAAATATCCAGGGAAAGGAGGGTACTTTCTTCCAGCTAAGTCAATTTACAAACAGAGCTGAGTTTTGTTTTCCACTTAGGCCACGGAAAGAAAATCACTTCTGAGAAGTTCAACATTTTTTATTCCGTAGGCAGTGCAGGATGGATTGTGACCACACGGCAGCTCTGCTATCTCTTATCTAAAAGCATGTGTGGCAAGGCTGGTGCTAATGGAAAGTGGGCAACCTCTTTACTTGTCTTTGTTCCTAGTAAATCTCTCATCACTCCCTGGGATGCTCCATCCTTCTATACAAAGTCAGTACAATTAATTACTAAGGAACGATGAGTTTCTGCTCGTAAAAGCCAAGCAGTTGCAGAAATCTCTCGGAAGATACTGCCACTGCGTGGGTATAAACTACCCTAACTTGACATATAGCAGCCTTTAATTCTGGTTTATGAAATCCCTGTTGACAACATTACCTAGGTGAGAGACTAAAAGTGAGCTAATTCCCAGCCCAGCTTCTTTACCGGATCTTTGAAAGTCAGTAAACAGACCGAAACAATAAAAAGGCATCTTAGTTCCTCTCAGGTAATTTAAATACAGGAAGGAAACCATTTTACAAAGTATTTTTCTCTACACGTGACATTAAATTTGAAGAAACGGGAGCTAATGTTGTATTCTCCTGGTCTGTTACATACACATAGCATGGCATAATTGAATTATTTTTTATTGATTTATTCTTTTCCTAGGCTGGAACAGTTGTTGTTAACCGTGTGTCACTTGAACATCAAGCTCTACAGAGACTCCAAGATAATTATGCAACTGCTTTTTTTTTTTCCCTGTGGTGGTCAGCTCGGCATTGGCTCAGTTTTGTGAAGTCCCCTGTGATTTATGAGGGTGTCAGCGCTAAGCGATTAAACTGGGTAGCAGCAAAGTCACAAGCAGCTTTTCCATGAAGCTGTTGCTTACAGCTTCACAATCAGCTGTTTGAGATGTCGGCACGTTTGAAACAAAGACGTGGTCGTTTTGAAAATGCAGTTGTTGTTTTCATGTCTTAGAAAGGAGCAGCACCAGTCCCAGCTGAAAGGTAAAATCAGCGGGACATGGGTTTGTATATGGTCACTGAGAAAGCCTTTCCTCTAGCCCTCAGCTTGCCACTTTTCTGGTGGCTGCACCAGCACAGACTTTCCTGCCTTAAATGATGGAAGATTTGGATGGTGGATCTGTTTTGGTCAAGCAGAGCGATGACTGCCTCATTGGAAATTGCTAAATTGCTGAATTCTGGAAAGGTGGTGCTGCTGTTTGGCTGCTGTGGATGCTGCAGGTCTTGTTTCCAAGCCTGTTTGGAAAGCATAGCAAGTGATGTCTTCATTGCTATGGACAGTAACTAAATAACATGGAATGGTCATAGAATGGTGATGCAACGCCAGGGGTTGGAAGGGACCTCTGGAGATCATCGAGTCCAACCCCCCTGCCAGAGCAGGGTCACCCGGGGCAGCCT
>JANHFX010014020.1:0-28680 GCA_027560015.1 Chloroceryle amazona | reverse complement strand
CCCTTCCCTTCCCTTTCTTTCTTTCTTTCTTTCTTTCTTTCTTTCTTTCTTTCTTTCTTTCTTATTGTAGTTTTCTTACTATTCACTGAGATTTCTGTATTGCAATAAAAGTGCAAAGCGTCTGTCTCCTGGCCTATCTTCATCATGCTTTGGGAACTGAGAGGGGAAAAAAGGCAAAGAAAATATGTGAATATAATGACTACAATACTGAATTATTTTATGCTACCATATGGAGTGAATTTTTTTTTTTTTTTTTTAAAAAGACGGAGGGTGTGTGGATATTTCCATTTCAATGATATTTGTTTCATAATAGAAACTTCCCTTTTCTTCACCCTTCCAGAAGGGTCTTATTCAGTGTATTCAGTCCTAAACAATAGGTCACTGTTGTTCTTCAAGAAAGTCCTCCCTCCCCTTCCTGGCACCTTTGGATGCTGTGAATAGAGCTCTCTTTCTCTGAGGCTGACATCTGTCAGTGGGAAGGTGCACCAGGAGCAGCTGAGTGTCTCAGCTCCTAGAAGTCAAGTGCATCACTGCTGGGTGCTGCAGAAATTGTGTGAGGAGCGGGACAGGCAATCCCACCTGACCTCCTGGCTTTGACTCTACAACATTTGGCATCTTGACCACCTTTCCACTGATTGTGCCATTAATTTAAATTAATTTGGCCTCTTTGACAGGTAGCTTCCTAGATAGGTGATTTTTAGTTTTATATTAAATTTCTCAGCCAAGTTATTTAACGATTGTATTTGTATATTTATTTTTCACTGTGGACTGTCAACTTTGACAAGGCGCTGATTAAGTAACACATCCTGGAATATGAAGCAGTCAAATGGTTGTTCATTCCAACTGAATTCTGACACTTCTAATCACTGTAAATAACATGTATAATCTTAATTTTGTCTTAGGGTATGCAGTAGGAGTTCTTATGGAGTGACATTCATTCAAATCTGTGTGAGTAATGCTCTCCCTGGGCTTCTTTCTGTAATACTGGGAGAGGATGTGCAGGAAGGCTGTTTCTATTCCTGCTTGAGCTGCTGAGAAATAAAGAGACAAAATAACAAGAATGTAAAGCTGAGAAAGTACTCTATCATAAGGCTGCTCAGCTTGGTGATTTCACTGGTTTGGGATCAGAGACCTTCACTTGCACAGGATGGATGTAGTCACAGTAGAACAAAGAGCAGCAAACCAAACTGTGGAGGAGGATGGGAGCTCTAGGAGGAAAGAACAGTCTCAGACACCATGGCAGACATGCTTATGGAGAGACCACCCATACTGCAAGAGACGGCTATCAGGACATAAAGGGACCTTTTTCTGCCTCGTAGTGTATTTTCATACTTCCTAAACTAAACTGTGCCTACAAGCACCCTCTCTCTTGACTTGACCATCTTCAAGATCTTGCTATTCATAGAAAACAGTAAAGGTAATTAAAGGAAAGAAAAAAAAAAAACAAAACAACCTTCATTTACTTGCAGTTAGAAGCTTAAAGGGAATAGATTATAAACAGCACAGAAGGAATCTTTAGAGAGTCGGGCATACTTTTGCTCAGTGTATGCCAAGGAAGAATTGGGGCAAAGCTGGAAACACTCAAAAGACTGAACAGAGGGTGCATGTGTAACATCAGGGCAAACACAGGTCTGTATTGCAAGTAAGCAAGTAGTAGAGTTTCTGAGGAAAAAAGAGTAAGAATACCTAAATACCATTTTGCAAAACAGCTACATCAATTTAATTGTAGATTTTCAAAACATTTAGCTTCAAATAGACGAGCAGTCTCAGAGGTTTCAGACAGACGATTAGAAAGTATGATAAGGTTGCAAATAAACTGTAATCATTTGCTTAACTCTAATGTTTGCAATCCTTAGTTATTGGTGATTGGTTTCAGTGTAGTGCCATAGAAAAGGACAGACTAGAGACTCCTAAAACATGTTTCTTGCAAGGAAATGAGAGTGGTCATATGAAAATGACCAGAAAGGGACTGGATCAATTCTCAGCAAATTAAAAATGTGTATTCATTATGCCTGCAATAATTATAGTATGTCTTATAACATCACTCTGAAGCAATTGTAATTTCAGTTTTATGGAGCAAAAACTGCAGTCTCTGAGATTTAACTTTAAGTAGTGGATTTAATTGACACTGCCTGAAAAATATTAATGGCTGTTCATTAGTGGGTATTGTGTCTCCCCTTATCCTACATGATTGTTTTAAATTAAGCTAGATCTCTGTTTTGTATATAGAATTATTGACAAAAATATGTCTTTCTTTAGCAAATGATTAGCTAAATCATCCTTTTATTTACAAGAAGCACTGTGTCCCTGTGCCCTAAATCTTGCTAGTTGGAAGAGTGGGAGGGAAAGCAATTTAATTAAGTTAACTTTATTGACCCGCTGGAGCTGTTGTTTAATAGCATGGCTCCCTGGAGTGCAGTGCAGGTAAATTGAATGACTGCCACAGAATATCACTTCCCTGCATTGCATATTTCGAACCTCTGCCAGGCAGTTTGGGATGAGCAGCCAATCAGGAGAAAGGTTTTTCCAGCCTTGCTGGCGTGGATGGCATTTCCCATTGTGCTCAGAATGAGGTGCAGAGTGTTACCCATGTGTTCCTCTGAGCATATCGAGAGCGATAACTCCAGGATTGTGTGTTGTGCTCAGCTGCTGCATTTGGAAGACAACTTTGTGGACTGTCTTTTCAGCCATGTATCCAAAAATACCTTTTTATGAAGGAGGAAAGCTAGCGTGTGAGTCTGAATGAAAGTGCTGTGAGTAAACTATTTAATATTAAAACTTCAATACACTCATTCTCTATGAGCAATCAAAGTCCAGAAGGATAAGGCATAACTTCTGGAGCTATGCTAGTCATTAAATACCTGGGACAAAATGAAAAATTACAAAACTTCTTTGTTAAACTGTTGCTTGATAAAACAAAAGCTACAAAAAAAAATCCACAATGTATTTTCTTAGTGCCTGCTAATGTTTCAGTTACTGCTTTTATGATTAAATTCTGTGTCCAAATATCTTCTTCAGTGCAGCAGCTCCTCCACAGCTGACTGGAGCACACCCAGTTTTCTGCACTATTCTTCAATACTGCCCACTGAGTGATAAAAGGCAGTATCTCAGTCTGTGGCACCTGCACTTCCAACCACTTCTTTTAAAAGTGAAGCCAGATAAGCAGCTGTGCGATTTAACAGCAACTTAATACCATTTTTAACCCTTCCAGAATTCAGTGTTTCTCTGATTAAAGCTGAGACCCAAAGATCCAGTCCTACAGCTTTTCTTGAAGAATTATACACAGCCACTTAGCTAATTTATGTTATGCTCAGAGGTGCAACTTTAATAACAATTTTGTAGTTTTCTCATATTCACTCATAATTCAATGTTTTGAATAAGTTGGTCTGTAATTTTTCCTTTTATATGCTTAATGAATTTTTCTTGCCTTCAAATTGCTGTATTCAATTTTAAGGTGTATGTGAAATGAGAGGTGGGCTTGTCCTTTCTTGTGCTGACCAGAATAGTTGGAGAAGCAGGCAAATTTCAAGCATGTAAGCCCTTCTTTTGATCAGACTTGTGTTTTTACAATCACATTTAAAGCATTACAGCCACAATTGCTGCCCCTATGGCAGGCATTATGCTGATCATGAGACTGACTGTACTTTAGAACATCATTTCAGAACATCATTTCTCACAACACTGCGTCACCTTTGCGGGGGCTGGCCCTTGGGAAAACAGCTCTCCGTTTCTCTTTTGACCTTTATGCCCTAATATGGCACATACACCCTCAGAAGCAGTAACATGTACTTTTAATATACAAACCAAGCTGTAGTGCAGCCTAGGAAACTCCAGGTGCTCCTAACCTGGCTCTGTGCTCTGAGCTCACAGCACCCAGACCGGGGAGAGCCACTTGTAGCCCATGATGTGAAATCAAAGTTAAAACTGCCTTTAATTCAGTGTCAGATTAACATGGCTTTTGGCTAGCACTACGTGTTTCTGCGTTTACACAAAAGGGTGATGTCTTGTATGAATGGCCTTGAGAAGTTTACTAGCTGATATTCTCCAGTGCTGTTACTTTATCTTCATTAAATGTGTGTTTTGTTAGGTATTGCTTGAAGTTCGTATTCCATATCTGTAAGATAAGCACAGTTTCTGTGCTAATGGTTGTGTCTGGGGTCAGAGGCAGGCCTTTGAAAGTAGACTCCTGTGATTTTCAGCTATTATTTGCTTTGTATAGAGTTTTTGTTATGACATTCAAAAATACTCTGAAAGCTTTATTGTGTATCTAATAGCATAAGAAGAAAATACACATCTGTGATGCCATCCCGTATCACAGATTCCTTCCAAATGCAACAGACAGATCATGTTGAGTCATAAGTGACTTTTTCTGCATAAGACTTCATACTATATTTTTAGGTAAAATTCTGTAAAGGTGTTGAAATACAAATAGATATGTACATGAATTTTAGTATTACTTGACTACTATTTTGAAGGACTTTACATCAGGTTTTATAGTATTATTTATTTCTTATGTTTAATATTTAACATTAATTTATGTGTATATTAGTATTAATTAATAAATACTAATTGACAGTTCTGAGTGGGGCACAGAACTCACATCTAACACCAATTTAGTTTTCCATGAGTGGGGTTTTTTTGGTGGCAAAGTTAACCATAAGCAGCTGCCACCCCTGTCCACAACCTTCCCCCTATCTCTTCTTCTTTCTTTCCTATTGTGCTGGCATAGTTTTTTGTAGGACTGAACACTGAACAGGTTTATCAACCTTGGAGAATTACCCATCTCCTTTTGCTTTTTCTCAAGATCCTTTATAAAGAAGAGTATTGTGCTCAACAGGTCTGTGGTGTACATCATTGCTCTGGTGCAACTGAGCATCCATTATAGGGAGGGGAACTCCTTCAGTTCAGTCAGGCCAAAGAAAATGTCTGTTGAACTACCACTGGATTTTAGACATGCTACTTGTGTAATGCTTTAGCTACTGAGCTCTACACAGAATGTGTAAGGTTAAGCACTAATAATGTTTTTTTTTCAGAACCACATCTATGCTGAAAACATTTGCCAGTACAGGAATAACATTTAAGGATAGATTTAAGTTTTCATATTTTAAGGCTATATGAGTTTGGAGATTTTTTAGTTCCAAAATCTAGGAAAAATTCTAAGTTGGTGCACCTATACCACAGAAAAGTGTTCTTGTTTTTATTTGATGATTGAGTATAAGAAATTATCACTTTTTATACTTACAAGAGTTTGTTGATGCATTAGCTACTTTTTGTTTTATTTTCAAGTATATCTTATAGCAAGTGGATAAGGGTAACATATTGTAACTTTTTCTCCCAGTCACTGACCCACACTTTCCCTGTTGCATCTCTTTTCTCTTTGGGGTTGGTCTTTCCCACGCCTAAGGGACACTGAGGCAGTAGTTTTACAACTGCAGAGGGATGGCATCTTCTAGGCTCCAGCTGTTCTGCTTAAAGATGTTCCTGCTTTCTCCTGTCATTGCCACCCCCCAGCTGGCAGCACATGCCTGCAGTTTTGCTAGCGGAGCGGCCCGCATGATCGCTCCTTAGCCTGAAACTTGTAAACTCAGCCAAGCCAATCCAGAGCTCACACCACTGAAAATAAACTGCCTTGAGCATTTTAGAGAGAGTTCACATGACCCTCTCTGCTGGCGTAGCTATGAGGCAGAGTGTGGAAAACAGGGAGAAGTAATGATGTCAAATCAGTGTAATGCTGTGTGTGGAATGACCATTCACTATTCCCCCAGTCTTAAGCACTTTAAACACAAGAGAAGGCAGCAAAAGTGACTGTAGCATAGTTGTGCCCAGCAGACTTGTATTCAGGTGTGATGCTAACTCATATGCAATTTTTTTTTGTTTGCACTGATATCTAAACATTTATTCACCTTTTCCCCTAAAGACTGATCTGTGCTTGCATTTTGAAGTTGGCTTTCTTTTACTTCATATTAATTGTTAATTTATTTAAGTAAATAGAGATCAGTGAGGATATGTCAAACTTTTGCTACACAGGAGACAAATGTTTGTTTTAGACTACAACTTAGTCTCTTAAGTAAACCAGTTAGAAACATAAGAGTTGATTAGGCAGTGCTTTCAGCAGCTCATGGAGCTTAACCTGGCAGTAGATAATTAACTCTCCATAATCCCAGCTATGGAATGGCCTAAGGAGTTTGACGAGTTCAGTTATTAATTTACTTGGGAATTTCTGATGATTCTTCCAGAGAAAGAAATAAGTATATGGAGAAGATAACATGGCCTAGACACCTGAGAAGGAACATCAGATACTGAACAGGATCAATTGGTCTCTTTTTGTCATCTGGAGTCAGAAGCCTGTTGCTGCAATATTCAGGCAGATTTTGTGTCTTATCATGTACATACTGCAAAAAGATGGTAACACCATTGTCACAGTGAGAAAGAAAGATCCATTCTCTGCTGCAAAGTGTATCATCAACAAAATTACTCTTTAAATTCTCTACAAGTAGATGACAGTAGTCTTATTAGTAGAATTAACAAAAGAAGTAGGGGAAGAAATGTAGTTTCTCAGCTTGGAAGTTGCATATGAGAACTAATTAATGTCAGTGTTTTGTTTTCTTAAATAAGGGAGCTTGAATAAAATGACTGAGAGGAACCTTGTGCCCTTGCACACATGCATAGAGTAGCATTTCTGACCCTTGACTGCAGGAGAGAAGAAACCATTAAGAAAGAAAACATGTTAATACAAAAGCCAGGAACTCTGAAGGGTACTCCATAGTATGCTGGTAGTGAAGGTATTCTGATTCAAGAAGCTATTTCAAATGCACATCAGTCAAGTCACAGGTGATATTTTAAAGACTTTTATTGAAGCATGAAAGGCCAGTAATAACCAATGTCACAATTTCTACCAGAGAATAGGAACTGAATAGTCATTTCAATACTTTATTTTATGATCTTCATTAACTGTCTTCTGCATCCAGGATATTAGACATTCCTTAACTATCCCGCATCCAGGATATCAGACATGGGGAGAGCTGCAGTTTAGGGCAGGCAACATTGCAAGTAGTTGTTACGTGTCTGGATTTTGCTTTTTCTTTCCTTCATCATCACTGTATCTTTAGCAAAACCACTTATTTCTTTATGTTGTTATTTTTCTTCTGGGAAAGTGGTCAGATAGCATTATGAAGTGCCGGGGCGTGCTATTGAAAAACCCACCCTGCATTAATGACATGAGTGCCCCTCTAGGTAATGTTTGCTTACATATATCTTGAACTGGAATATTTAGTGTGTGCTTCTGGAGCAAATGATTCCAGTACAGTTGCTAATATAGCCCGTGGCAGGAGATGACACTGGCTTTACCCTGCTGTGCCCACATATGGCTCTGCATACATGCACTAGCTGCTCCACGGGGTATTTCCATTCAGCTGTTTGTCAGCCGCTAAATTCCCCACTGAGCATGTCTCCTCTGTAGAGATTGATGGACTCATGCTCCACTTGAAGGAACCCAATTAGCTAAGCCAGAGAATGAGTGTCCATACTGCTCAGCCGTGCCTGTGTACTAGTGCTCAGGACACCCTCACAGCAACCCAATTGAGGACTCACAGTGCCCAGGGCTGGATTCCATAGATTGTAACCCCTAAATCTGCAGTAAGCTCTACCACCCTATGAAGTGCTTCATGTGGCATTGTATAATAATAAGGGTGTCTGGCCCATACCTCTTGTGCTGTGAACCTATGAACACAGTGACATAGATAATCTCTGGTTCTCCACACCTGCTCACAAAATATGCATGGACATCAGGTAGAAAAGTCCCTTCAGACTTGTCCAGAGAGTCTGGTGAATTACATAATTACATAAATCCCAGACATGAGACACCAAAAAACACACATGGGTGTTCTTGGGGAGCCAATGCAAAGGCTGAGACACTGCTTTAGGGTGCCATGTAAGGTAGTCCACCAGCACTCTCACTAAGCTTTCAAAACTATGCTGTTCTTCTTTTGTCCTCCACCACTACTCATAGCTCAGGAGACCTGTTAGCAGGACAGAACCCTTATCATGGGTGCTGAACTCCTTTTAAAATATGTCTCAGATTTTATTGCATTGGATTGATTTGTTTTATTTTACTTTTAATCTTTTTCCTTTTTCTTTCTTTTGAGATGGTTGTTTTGTCTTGACTGTGGATGTCACTGCAAGTAGGATATCTGTGCATGTATGCATTCAGCACTGGTTCTTCTTTCCTCTGTCAGGCAACAGGAGTGTGTTTGCCCCTGTTCAGGATCATGCAAGGAAGCAGCAGGGCAATAACTTGAATTGAGACTTTTGACTTCAGTAGAGCTAACTTTGACGTCTTCAAAAACCTACTTGGAGGAATCCCATGGGTTAGGGCTCTAGAAGGTAGAGGGGCCCAAGAGAGCTGGTTAATATTCAAGCATTACTTCCTTCAAGTTCAAGATAGGTCCTTCCCTGTGAGTAAGAGATCAAGCAAAGGAGGCAGGAGACCTTCACGGATGAGCAAAAAGCTCAAATGGAAGAAGGAAATTTACTGTAAGTGGAAAAAGGGACTGCCCACTTGGGAGGAATATAGGAATTTTGTCAGAGTATGTAGGGATGCAACAAGGCAGGCCAAGGCCCTCTTTGAATAAAATTTGTCAAATGATGTAAAAGACAGCAAGAAGGGCTTATTAAAGTTCATCAGTAGGAAAAGGAAGACTAGGGAAAATATGAGCCCAGTGCTGGATGAGGTGGCTACCCTGGTGACAGAGGATACTGAGGAGGTGAAATTACTGAATGACACCTTTGCTTCAGTCTTTACTGCTAGGACTGGCCCTCAGGAATCCCAGTCCCTTGAGGTAAGAGAAAGACTGAGGAAAGGAACCTCAGCCTCCCATGGCTGAGGAAGATTGGGTTAGAGATCATATAGGCAAACTGGATACCCACAAATCCTTGGGTCCTGACAGGATGGACTCACAAGTTCAGAGGGAGCTGGCTGATGTTATTGCTAAACCATTCTCCATCATTTTTGAAAGGTCATGGAGAACAGAAGAGGAAACTGAAGACTGGAGGAAAGCCAATGTCACTCCAGTCTTCAAAAAGGGCAAGAAGAGCAACCTAGGAACAACCCAAGCCGCTCAGCCTCACCTCATCTCCCTGGAAAGGTGTTGGAACAGCTCCTTCTGGATGGCATTTCTAAGCATGTGGAGGAAAAAAGGTTATCAGAAGTAGTCAGCATGGATTCACCAAAGGGGAATCATGCTTGACCAGTCTGATAGCAGTCTGTGATGGCATGACTGGCTAGGTAGATGATGGGATGTTGTCTACCTCAATTTCAGCATGGCTTTTGACAGTGTCCTCTGGAGACTTTCAAAACGTACCCGGACATGTTCCTGTGCAACCTACTCTAGGCAAACCTGCTTTAGCAGGAGTGTTGGACAAGGTGATCTCCAGAGATCCCTTCCAACCTCTATCATTCTGTGTGTTTCTGTGTATTTCTGCATCTCCTCAATGAGTATGTTTCCTTCTTCCTTTTACAGATCAATCCCTTGTCTTTATCTCCCTTTAGGGACAGGGTATCAGAGCCAGACAATGTGCAACTCCTGCTGTAGCGAGAATGGGCTTTGCAGACCTTTTTTAAAGTAAGGCATAATAGGGTGATCTTTTCACATTGCTGGACACTGGCTTTGTACATCAGTTGTACCTTCCTAATTTCAAATGCTATCATCCTGAGCTGACTGAAACAGCAAACTGCTGTTCTTTTCATTCGCATAATTACTGCACCAAACATATTTATGAGCTTTGAGGACTTATATTTTCACTCCAAATGATCAGTGCCAAGTGAAATAACAGTTGTAAATTATCTATCCTTCTTTCTGAGAGGAGGTCAAGTTACAGCTCACTATTAAGTACTAACAGAATGGAGATATCTCAGATTCATGAAAAAAAAAAAAATTCAATCAAATTAGTTCATCATGAAGTTAATCATAATAGCATTATGTTTGCAGGTATAATATGTGCAGAGAGAGTGTGCATATTTCTATCTGTAGTCCTTCTATATATATGTGTGTGTATATATATACACACACATGTACGTGTAGTAAGTGGTATAAATATATCTTTATTCTTTACCTGTACATTCCTCTCGAACATCTTGGGTAAAGCAGTATGACTCACCCTCAGACAAGCACTGAAGACCTTCACAATCAGTTCTATGATGGTTCAAAGCATTGGTATATATTTTAAAATATGACTTTTTCATGCTAAGAAGCATGTCAGTGTTTACTGGACTTGTTTTGTAAACGAAAATAGGGATGTTTCTAAACTGAACCTTATGTAGAAAATGTGACAAAAAGTAAAATAAGTAAATAAAAGAATAACTGGAAATGTATCTGGAAGACAGAAAAGTAAAATTTCAGGTTATTCTGTGGTGATAGTGGGTAATTCTAGAGAACCCTGCCTCCAAACCATGGCTAAAATATGGCTTGCATTAGCTGTACATCTAAAGCATAGTTTCATTACAGGCTGTGCTGAGAAAAGTTACTAGTATTTTAATTGTTTGACAGTTATTGATTTTTCAGTTGGAAATAAGTCCCATGTGTTAAATTCTACTCACAGTGACATTGGTGTATATTGCAATATTTTGTAGTTTTCTCACATTCCTGCTGAGAAAGGGGAGACCACAACTGTGTGACATTCCTATCCTGATTACCATAAGATTTATAGAAAAGCATGTCAATGTTCCTCTAGCCCATGTACTCTAATTCCTGGAAACTGCACGGAGTGCCAGAAGAAGGGGAAAAAACCACCACCACCAACAACAACAAAACCACACAAAACCCCTCAAGTTAGAGTTACCCCCTGGTTTTTGTAGAGTAACAGAGCCTCCCTGTTGCACAGATGACTTTAGGTGCTGAGAATTCTCTCAGCTTGCAGTCAGCAAGAGCAGAATTACATCTGGGTGTACTAGGACCACTTCTTATTTACATGGCTTGTTCTCACTGAAGCCAGTGGGAAGCGTGACTTTGTGATACTTGTAAACTTGTATAGAGGCAGCTTTTCACTAAGGAACTAGTGCTTTTCATTATTTGCCAGATGTTTAAATGTTTTACATAGTGAACAGAAATTGCTTCAGATTTAGTATAACTCAAGAGTTTAGACAGATAGATTGGTTCCAGAAGTGTGGTGTAGAAGTCCTTCTCTGTGTATTTTCTAAGGATGGGATTTCAAAGAGTCATACTTGACTGGTATCACCAGCCTCCATAAAGAAAGGCGAAAAAAAGTGTAATTAAGGTAATTTCAGCAGGTTATGTCCCTGCAGCTGTGGTGTCACTTGCAGGCAGAACTGCTGTGGCTGTATTGAAAATGGGAGATGAATTTGAAGGAAATCCTTCTCACCCTTCTTAGACAAGTTTGGGCAACTGGGTCATCTTTATAACTTATCCCATTGCTTGGCCTTGAGGGGGGGCCTTGAGAGAATGGTTGGGGGAGATGGTCCTATGCAGATGCCCCACTTTCCATGTATGTTCCTGTATCAGATATTACCTAAAGTTTTACAGCCAACTAAGGAGAAAGAATGTCACAGAAATTAACAGCCTTATATAGGCCATGTGACAATGGCTTGTGATTGGTCCATAAAGGATAATATATGAATGTAAGTAATTACCATCCAACCACCTTCCTCTTGGACTGGTTCATTTATGCAAGACACAGTACATGCAGGAATATAAATGGTGGAACTTTAGCATAGCAAATTCACAGCTTCATTTCTTCTCTAGATTACCAGCAGCAGACCATCATGGTGCCCTGACTGGAAACATAAAGTATCTTGTTAGTATGTGTGTGCAAATAGATTTTCTGTGTTACAGAATGCATATAATTTTGAGTGATTCCTCTCTCCTAATGTGTATGTTTTCCACTATAAGAAAATACTCTCTTTTTTTAGCAATAATTGATGATATTTTTAAAGATATGGGTTAAAATCGATATCTGGGAGTTATAATTATTGATTGGGAAAAAAGTCCATTGAAATAATTATCCATTACTGCTTGATGTGTTTCCATGCGGAGTGGATGCAATTGCCATAATTCTAGTTCAATAAGAGATTGTCTACATACTGGCCTATTTAATGGGTTTTATATCTAAGGAAGAAAAATCAAAGAGAAAAATCTAATGTTCTGTCTCTAGGCTTTTTTTTTTTTTTTTTTTTTTTAGATTTCATTCTATGGCTCCATTGTGGCAGAAAAGAAATGCTTTTATGCCTGTGATATCATTGTATTCAGAAGCCCCAGGTCTTGCCCAGTAGAACTAGCTCTGATGAGTAGCTTTAATAATTTAAAAGTCAAATCCAGCTCTGGGAGAGGAAGGGAAAAACACTTTTTGTGAAGTTTGAACCAACATAACTTGTTTAATGCATCCAGAAGTCTTGAAGAGTTTCAGGGAAGAGCAAGACCTACAGTTTACCATGGAGGCACTGTCATGCATGTCACTTACAGGACCTGTTCTTGGCTAGAATAGCTTTGTATGCTATGGGACATTGAAAAGAAATGGTGGCCCGTTGCTATTGGGGCACCTGGTCAACCTGGCACTGCTGTAGATTGCGTTTAGATCCTATGCAACAGTTTAGATTTTCCCAACGTGAAGTACGGGAAAATGAGAAAGCTGCTGGCTTCCTGCCATGTGTGTATGCTCCATGAAAAGGAAGAGCATAAATAGAAAGGAGGCTAGATGTGAATGAAAGGAGAAGCTGGGAATGACTGGTTGTGTTATGTAGAAGTAGGATAGCAGAGAGTATGGAAAGAGGGAAGAGAAACTGGAGAAAGAGCACATATAGGAGTAGCAGAGGAGATAATAGATCAACAGACTGGGAGTTGGGAACCATGCAGTGATAGAAGGACTAGGAAATTGGGAACAGAAAAATGAGAACAGAGAGAAGAAAGAGAGATGGCACATTTTGTTATTTAATAAATGGCTTAGTGTTCCAGATACTCACAAGAATTTTTCATCTAAATAAGACAACTGAGTCATCTACTTAACCTGAATTCTCTAAGCATTCCCTTACAGATGAATGAATGTATGTGTCATCTCATAATGTGATTATGACAGAAGATGCAAGCAAAGCTGGTTTTATCTCAATACTTGTACCATATTGGAACAGCTCTTAGGAAAGCTGGGAAGTGATGGAAAACCAGTGAATCAACTTTTAATCAATACTTTTAAAGCACAATGCTAGAGAACACGACTTTTTTTGTTTTGTTTTGAAGTACTACTTAAGGATCAGGACACCTGCCACCTCCATTTTCCCCAGTCAAAAAGAGAGAATTGAATGCTTAGTCCTTCGGTTGTAGCCACATTTCCACTCAAGGAGCTAGGTGGATCTTGATCCCCTAATAATTTTTAAGCTGTAAAAGATATTTTGCCTAAATGCCCTACAGGCAGCTGTGTGCAGCACGACATTATTCAGTCAAGTTTTTGCAGAGAATAAATCATAAATTCCTGACAATGAGAAAAAATAACTCAAGGCAACATCCGATTACGTCTGTGTTCACTTAACATGATTTTATAAGACACTGTACGATATTGCAGCTTGTTGTTCCTTAGTAACATTGCATATCTTGTGTATGCTGTAGGGGTGTATTTGATTTATCCATCTGCTAACTCCTCCCTGCCCCCATGTGTGACATTAAATTCCTTCATTGCTTTGTCCAGAAGTGATCAAAATAATTTCTGTAATACAGTCCACAGTGTCAGTCTCAGATTTAAGGTGAGATTGCTTATAAAAATACTTTTAGCTAACTTGAAGGAAAAGATGTTCTAGAAGCAGAGATTTTGACTGTATGCTGCATTACATGTTTCCTTACTCTAAACCATACTTGTTTCATCATTTGCTTTTCATGAAAGAAATACTATGTGAAGTAAAGTATAGGCATGGATTAGTTCAAGTAATTTCATTCATCAAGTATGTGTGGAAACAGAGGATACTGAGAGAGACATCAGGAGTCTAGGAGATTATTTAAAGTGATAGTGTCAAATTCTCAGGTGCCACTTTAATTGGTTAGTGAATTAGCGTTTAGTCATTACTTTAAAATAAGTCTGCTGCAGACTCCAAAGTGGTCTGATTTACAAGGGGAACTTCTGGAAAAAAAAAGGTGAATGGCATGAGAACACTCCCTAAATGCTGTACAGGTGGTGGGACAGTTCAGAATCTGGAATCAGAGCTGGTTCTCTCCTCTCTGTGGCCAATCAGGTTTGTGTGCCTGTGTGATGTAACACTATATAGCAAACTGTAAGGTCTGGGAAACAAAGGTGATGAATTAATGACTACTGTGATTTTGAATTGATCTTTCTTCCTGTCCAAGATGGAGATGGCATGTGTGTCAGGAAAAGCTACTGTCAGTGTAACACTTTCTGGAAAATAATAAGGCTAGGGGAGTTAAAATCATACTAAAGTCTTCAATTTTTGCAATATTCAAATATAGATGATGAATTACAGGCAATATAGATAAACCTCTTACCTTCATAATGCTGATGTAGGATGAGATTCTGCAAATGCTTCCCATTCAAATATCCTATTGGGTCCCTGTATACTATCTGACAGGCAGTAATCAAGGCAAAGCACTGCTGAAATTAATTCCTATAATACTGGGGGTTTTAATGAAAATCCTGATGACAAATTATCTTTGTTGTTCTCTTCACCATTTTATCCCTTGTATCCTAAGTTAATTACATGGCATTTTAATGGAGGCTTTTTGAGCATATTATACATGTCAAAGAAAAAGTAAAATGCTGTCAGTTTCTGGAACTTGCCCAAACTCTCACAAGCATGTGTGAATTTAATTCCGATAGTGTTTAATTTGAGGGTTCATCATTTATTTTTTTACCTGTCAAATACTTATTTGACTTCTCTTAGTATAACAGGTGGGAGTAAAAAAAATCCAGTATTCTCCCACTTCTCTTTTGTGAGTAAAATGAAAGAAGCAGTAATTGGACATCTCACAGGCTCATGATTTAGGACTGAGAAGTGTGATTACAGACTGTTCAAATTAGGCAGTGTTGTGAGTTGCAAAGGAGGCAAGACTAGGTTGACGAAAAATGAAACAGATATTGAAAGGTGACAAGCAAAACTTGTGAGATACTGAGTTGGGAGGGCTCTTTTTGCAATCTCCCTTGATTTTATTTTCCATCCATATTGTCATACTTAGCCATGGATGATTATTTACAAATTAGTATTTAAAATCATAAATAATTTACATTATTTATAGTCATTAATCATTAAGCATTGCTACTGCAGATCTTTTGCCTGAAACAAATACTTTGAGCAAAAATTTAAAGTTTTCAGAATTATAAGACCAAATGAAAACAGAGGGTTCAACAGCTGGGAATTGTTTGGCAGGTTCCCATGGGAGACTGCTCTGAAGGGCAAGGGGACCTGGATAGGATGCTGCTCTGAGGACAAACTTGCCATACCTGAGCTCAGCCCAGCCCAGCCTAGCCCAACAGCCTAGGCAGTCACACAGGCACTACATACAGGCAGGGAGCTCCAGCCTGGTCTCCAGTGCCAAAAGAGATGGCAGAGGAGACCAAGGAGGGCTACTCAGGTGCAGTGCAGACCATTTTCTGGTCATGTAGACAGGGAATTGGGAAATCCAGAGCTCTGCTGGATTTGAAATTGGTGAGGAATAGGAATGGCAACAAGAACTTCTAGAGGTGGAATCAAAAGGAGGCCTGAGGAAGATGTGAGTGACTCCAACATGAGTCAGCACTGCATCCTGAAGGTCAACTGTGTCCTGGACTGTACTAGCAAGAGTGTAGACAGCAGAGTGAGGGAAGTGATTGTTGCTGCCCTCTGAGACCCTGCCTGGAGGACTGTATCCTGTTTTGGATTCCCCTGTACAAGGTGGACATCGACATACTGGAAGGTGTTTCTTGGAGAACCAGGTGGATGAAGCACAGGATATATACAAGGAAAAGCTGTCAGAACTGGGTTTGTTCACCCTGGACATGAGAATAAAGGGGGAATCTAATTGTTTTAAACTACCAACTATCAATGTGCAGAGAAGATGAAGCCAGGCTCTTCTAGGCATTGCACCATAACAGGACAAGAAGCAGCAGATGCAAGGTACAACATTGGAAATTGTGGCCAAGTATCAGAAAAATCTTTCCTGCCTTAAGTCAGGGATCAAATGTAGGCACGGGTACCTGAGAGTCTGTGGCATCTCCATTCTTGGAGGTATGACAAAGTTGACTGTGCAAGTCCATGACCAGCCTTTGAACTCAGAACTTCAAAGATGGTCCTGCTTGAGTGGGCCTCAAAGATCCCTTCCAACCTGATAATTCCAACAGAATTTGATTTTGCTTATTTAAATAGCTGCTTCAAGGATTTGAATATTATTTGAATAATATTCCTGGGGCACTTTGTGTTTTGAAGAAAAATAACAGTGAAAATACAGATCATTATTATTACCGAAATGTAAGTCATTGCTGCTAGGAAATATTGTAGGAGTGGTCATATATACCAGGCTGCCAGAACGGATTGTGTTTTTTTTGTTAAATAGAACAAAAAAGTCAGTGAAGCATGTTTAATCCACACAAGTGAGGAGTTCCGCTGACCTTGTAAACAAATAAAAGGTAAAAATAAGTCACTTTGGGTGATTAACTAGCCTGGACAAATTCAACTTAAATATATTTAAATATTTTTCTGTTTTGCTTATTTCTTCTGCTTAAAATGCAAACCACTTTTTTCACGAGCTTTCTGAATCTTTGTAAATACTGTTTTGCTTAGGGAATAAATCTGATAGGCCTTGGGTGAGATTTTTCATTCCAGTATACGGGCAATGGTTTCTCTTTCTGAATTTTTCACTAGCTGTGTGTCAAGACCTACTTAAAATTAAGGGACTCTACTGTCCAACAAACCTGTGGGTGGAAGGGATTTTTCTCACAAGGGCAAGACTTTATCCTTCCTCTTATGGTTGTAGAACTCCCTCAATGAAAACCTATGTTACTGAGTGAAATAAGGGCCTTTCTTTGGCAACAGCCAGAGAGGTGGTCAGAGCTTCTGACTGTACCAGCTGAATATCCAGGCTTGGAGAAGTCTTAGGCTTGGGTACAGATCCTGTAGAGCTCCCAGCATGAGATGAGAAACTCTCTACCCCCCTTTTGCTGTCTTGCCATGCATTATTAGTGGTTGGTTGGGCAGCCTTGTGCCTCTGCACTGAACTGTGCAGTTCTTCTGCTCAGAGTACAGCTCTCCTTAGGGTCAGAACAGAAAAATGTCTCTGCTGGGCATAACCAGTAGGCTTGGTATATTTTTTTGCACATAGATGATAACGTGTATTTCAAGAGCATAAAATGGCAGCTTTAGGGGGATACATTTTCCAGTACTTTTCTCAGCCTTTTGTTGTCTGAAGTTTAGGGACTGGGCCAGAAATTATGCCTTTGTTTCTAATAGATATTGGGCAGGGGAGAGGGTTGTCCCTTGCATTTGTTTCATTGCTTTTTGAATTTATTCATGCTTTTAAACTCTGCAATATCTTCTAACACTTTATTCCATAACTTAATTATTAATTCTGTAAAAAAGTGCATTCCCATTTTTAGGCTTTAATCTGATGCTCCAACATCTCATTTGCTCCTCTGTTCTTCTTGTATTTCTAGTAGGGGGAATAGGCTTTCATGTATTGCCCTTCTTGGTGTGGCACATGATGTTAGTGTTTTTGGCATGTTTATCTGAGATACCTCTTTTCCAAACTGAGTAATCCTGACCTGCTTATTGTTCCTCACACAGATACTGTCCCTCAGCATCAATTATCTTACTTGTCTTCCTTGTCTATATGTTCTTGGGGCTTAGAAGATAGGCACATTCTCTCTGTGGCATTGAGATTGCTCTCTTTTATTCCTAATAATTCATAATATCTCATTTGCTATAGGCTGGTCTTTTCCTAGAATAGCACATGGTTTCTTCAGCTGCAGTAGCCATACATACTTCAGAGTGGTAACTGCTGATTTAAAGCTTATCACTGGGTATATATAGTTAGGACTCTTTGTTCTTATTCCAAAGTCAGCATTTATCAGCATTACGTTTCATCCATACTTTTGGCTTCAGTCACACAGAAATGAGATCTTTCTGCAATTTTTCAGTCACTCTTGGTTTTTACTACCCTGAATAACCTAGTGGGATTAACTGTCACCTCATTATTCAGCCTAATCCACATTACCAACAACTGTGTTGAACAATGTATTGCCGTGCAGTGATCCACTAGAAAATTCTCTGCATTGTGAAGAGTGACCATTTACTTCTATTATGTGTTTCCTATTGTCTAACAACTTTTAAGGGACTTGTTGCCTGTGAGGAGAGGTTTTGGCCTGGGAATCACCAAAGTCTCTTCTGCAGTCAACAGCAGTGTAAAGAATTCTTTTCACTTTACTGGTGTACAGACTGATCTTATTTGAGCTCCCCTTCCATACTGAAGTTACTTATTGGCCCTACATACTTCCTGGAAGAATTCCTCTTTTTGATGTGCTTAAAAAACATTTTATCATTAGTTTTATGCCTTTAGCAAATTGCTCTTCAAAATCTTTTTTGGCCAGGCTTATTAAATTTAATTTGCCAGAGTTTATATTCTTTTCTATTATTCTGGTTGGGAAATTACTTCCACTTTCAGAAGAACGTCTAGTAATCTGCTTTAGTGTGCTGTGTATTAAAATGATCTAGAAAAAAAAAAAAAAAGAACTCTGGGGAGTTTCTCTTTATGTGTTCATGTGTTCCCTGCCTTCCCCCCAAAAATGACCCGACATTAGGTATGTAGTTAAGGGTTAAGTAATTATTGTTCTTTTTCTGAATTTCTTTCTGTCTCTTTTGTGTCCTCTCAGAATAGGCACTAAAACATGAAGGGAATGCTCAGAAAATTCAAACCATGGGGAAAAATATAAAGAAAAAATGGAGAGAAAGAAAGTGCTGGTAAGAGCATACATGTACAGATAAGAAGGAAGGAAGGAGTAGAAGGAGGAAAGAACAGGTTGGGAAAATTTACACAGATGAAACAGTGATGATATCAAAATAATCACCTCTGAAATATTAAAGGTTTCAGTGCAGCTTGCACTGCAGTTCAGTGGGATGAGTCCTAGGAATATTCTGAAATTATGAGATTGTGTGTTTTCTGAAAATTACACCCAGATGTAGACAGAGGCTTAGATATGGATATATGCATGTGTGTGTGTATGTCCTGCCTCAAGAGTGAGGAATACTGAGACAGCAAAGCTTCCAGATGCTTTGATGGGATTTGAATAGCAAGCAGATCCTCCAAACTAGAGACAAATTTCATCCTTGGGCAGATGCCCAGATTTTCTCACTCATCAGCAGACTCCAAATGGCAGGCTCAGTGTCTTGTAAACATCCAGGTGTATACAGACATGATTCCTAGCTATATCCTGGCAGTGGCTGAGCACTGCACCCTGAAGCAGCAAAGTATGGTACCAGATTATCTCATTGCCTTGCAGGATTGAGTCCTGCCAGCTTTTGCTCCAGGAAGAGAGGTGCTGATTTCTCCCTGAGCCTGCTGCTCTGCACAAAACCGGTGGGTTTGTTTTGAGCTCTGGCAAGGTAAGGCTTTCCAGCAATGTATTGCTATATTTCTCCAGATTTGCAGGGAGGGCACACCTCACCTTTTGGAACTGAGCAATTATCAAACTTTAAAATACACTTATCACCCCTGAAAGGGAAGTAAATATAAAAATTATTATCACTATACATATAAATAATAAATCTATTCTTACTCTAGAGTTCTACTGGATTCTGAGGTCTTCCTTGAAAGGCCAAGTTGCAGTCATAAGAATATTTTTTTAAGTAGACATCAATGAGATGTTTATATCTAGATCCTCCAACTGAGTGAAATTAAGGTAAATGACTGCATTGGTTGCTTCTGACTTGCACTTGTTGAAAGTGCAAGGACAAGGGAATAAACAGTTGTGAGCCATCAGCACCTGGGCTGCAATCAGACCCTAAAACACACGTTTTGTAGCATGTACCAGCTTTGATTTTGTTTCCCAGTTTTGTCCAAGATGTAAGATTTAACCTGTAAAGCCTCGTGAGGTTTGAGCTGCAGCAACTCTACAGTTACCAGCTTTGTTGTACAGAGCACTGGAGAAGTGCCTGTTGCAGGCGGATACCATCCCAAAAGCACTCATTATCTCCTTCTTTGCGGTGTTTTACACATAGCTAAAGACCTACATATATCCTGAATAAAAGTTCTCTAATCAGTCACTCTAATTTCCCTGCCCCATCATCAATGAATGCTTGATGCTTCACGGCTCTCCTTCACACCTGTAAAGGGAGAAAATTCTTTCAGGAGAGGAAGCAGGATAGACAGGAAAGGAAAGGCTCAGAGCTAAGAAAGGTGATACAAAGATATGAATAAGTTTGAGAATAGTTATCTATTCTATACATAGAGATCCTGGCAATATAGGAGAGACAAGGAGAATGCAATGGTGGAGAAAAGAAGTATAGAGAGAAAACTATTATAGAGAGAAAACTATATCACCATTACATGACAGAGAAAAGTGTCTGAAGGTGGAAGAACACTGTACCAAGAACCATAACACAGCAGAAAGTAAAACAAAGTGATGGAAGTTAGAAAAGAAAAAGAGGAAATACATGTTCAAGAGATTATTTTTTTTTAGTATTTTTTAAAAAGCTCCATAGAAACACACAAAATGGTAAGTAAATAAACCATTTATCTCCAGTAATGCTGCAATGCTCCAGAATCTAAATGGGCTGTGCTAATAACAGCTCTGTGAGGTACTACAAGGTTATTATTTTATATCCATGGAGCTAAGGCAATGGAAGGTAAAGTGAATCTCAAGAAGACACAGTGGAAATCTGTAGGTAGAGAAGGGATCTGAACTTGGTGAGCATCACTGAATTATTTCTCCCTCAGTAAAGTTTCAGACATTTGAAAAAACCCATAATGGAATGAAGTAGGTTATGAAGTTGGATGTAAAAAGTCATTATGGTATGGCAAGATATGATTTCATGTTGAGCAAAATTATTGTTCTGCATTTTTTTTCCTGTTGTTGCTATGCTAGTGGACTTTGCCAAAAGTGGTATAATCTGTCAGAAAAGCTGTGACAAGTACACCTGCATAAGGCTTTAATAATTTTAGCTCAGAACACTAATATTTACTGAAATTTGAGTGTTATCTGCCAGTATTGATGCAACGCATGTTCTGATGGTACTGTACAATGACCAACTGCCAATACATACTTCAAAGCTGTTCCTGTTTTTAAATCTATTATTTACTCTACAGCTCTTCATTAGTTTCCTGATCAAACTAGTCAAGCTCTTCCCTGGCACACTGATAACTCTTATGTTGCACCAGCATATTGAAGTACCTCACAGTAGCCTTTTACGACAAAAATTTCACTTCACTCAAACTCTTTCATAAGGAAGTTGAAGAGCATGATATAGAAAGCATATTTTAAAATTGTTGATCATTAAAGATGAACTGTTTGCTTTTTGGAGAATGATATTATACTGATGTCCCTGGAGATGGAATTAAGACTAATGCAAGGTGGATTTCATACATTTAGGGTCATGGCCCTGACTCTCAGAAGAATTACGACAATGGTGAATGTAGTCTTTGCTGAATCTTCTGAGAATGCAGAAGCAGCAAAGTTAAATTGAGTCCTCAGCTTCCAGTAGCAAACTGGACTGTCTGTGAACACAGGTAAAGAAGAAACTGCCTAAGGTGTGAGTGGATTGGAAGGCAAAACGCATGTCCCTTAACATCCACCCCCACTAATTTTGTCCATATTAGGACAGGGAAAAACAGGTTGTTTGAAACTGCTGCTGCCCCTAAAGTAGGAGTGGAAACTATTGGTAGAATGCCCAGGGCCGGCAGCTGTGATAGCTGACTGGTATCAGTCCCTGGAGGCAGGCAGATTAGCAGCGTGGATCCTCTAGATCTCTCCATTGCAATTCCCCACTTTCATGCAGCAGTCAGGGTGGCCCTGTCCCATCTGTTATTTTAGGAGGACTGACTGTCAATTTTGTCTGAGCCACTGAAAAGTCTTGTGCTGGCTCTAGTACAAAAGGCATGCAAAATGTTTATAGTCTTAAATGAGGAATAGTCATGGTGTTACTTATATTTAAAAATTCAGGGAGCATCCTTGGTCTCAGTGTTGAATGTACCATGCTATTCATTCCAAAATGCAGATATTATCAGTTTATTAATCTCCACTCCTGTCTATCTCAGGATAGTCTTCTCCTTTTAGTTTGTTGTGAATTCAACAAGTTAGTGTTCACAACAGTTTTCATTCAGGATGAATAAATGGATGTTCTGCCATCACTGTCTGCATCTGAGATGTAACTACAAAGGTGGTTCAGTTTCAACCTGCCAATTTCACTGCAATTTAGGGATATTTGGCTTGGTAATTTCTACACCTTCTGCCACAGGAATCTACAGAGATTACAGATTCAGTAGCCAAATTCACAGCCTAGAACTGGAACTTCACAAGTCCAGTCCATAACTCTCTGACTGATTTTTGTGCCCTAGAGCTTTGTTCCTTCAAGCTTTCAAATCTTAGACCTCAGGTGATGAAATTGAACTATTCCTTTAGATCTGTGACTTGTTCTCTTGGTCCATCCTGTGCTTGTGATATTCCCTCATGTTGAAGCCAGTGTTTTTCAAAGTGACAGAATTTTGTAATGTAACTGCTTCTCTATTTTCACAAGTCAAGACAGTATTTTATTCTAATTGTCCAACAGTGTCACAGTAAGCCATACTATAATCACCCTATTTGTCATCTGTATTAGGTTAAGAGTTGTATTTTGGGGCTCATGAGGATTGGAAGTCTTACTCCTTATTTCATACTCCTTTGGGATGTTTCCTCTTTGGTGTGCAACTGCACTAAGAGAAAGGGGGAACATTCTTTGAGTTTTGCTCAGGCTCAGTCTTCTAGGGCTTCCCTCTAGCCAGTTCACATGCTTGCTTGCTCCCCCTATTTCTGGCATATTTCTGTTTTTCTCAGATATAACTTATTCCAACAGCTAGCAAGCTCTGACGTTTGTATGCAGGCATCCTTGCCCTTCTCAGTGAAAACCCTTTGGGCATCATGGCTGGATGCCTACTTCAGCTTTTGGTTTGGACAGTGGCTCCCATTATTTCAGTTGTCATTATTGTCAAGGAGCTGAATTAGCTGAATTGTTTTTTATTTTAGACCATGGTGAAGACTGGATGTTTGCTTCTAGTCATCGAGGAAATGGCAATAGGGCCCTAAAAAAAAAAGAAAAAGCTCCTTTGAGTTCTTTTAAAAGAAGAAGGTAGTAGGTGATTTAAAATTATTTTTAGCTCTATGATTAGTAGTGTATAAACGTTATTTAGACTTTTACACAAAAAACGTAGTAATTTCTTCTTTGTACCAGTCAACCAGCAACTCCTTTTACACCCACTGGCATACTTAGTCACCTCTTTTGTAAATCATCACAAGCAAACTTACCCAAGGGTAGCTTAATGAACTGACATGCTCCCCATGGCAGTGAAAAACTACCTTCTACCTTACCTATAACAACCAAACATGGTGTCAGAGCCTGTTTGAAAACCAAGGACTCACCCAGAACTGTGCAGTATCTGCTTCTTGCAGAAGAGGAGCTTGTTCATGGCTGTTAGGGCTAATCCTTTCCCTGCTAGTAAGGTCCTTCCTTCCTGTTCACCTCACAGTGACGCTTTGAAAATAGGAAGGAAATACTTGCCAGCTCTGGACTTCTGTAGCCCTGCCAGAAAACATAGTTGTGTCTCAAGACACCCTGTGCACACTTCTCTGTCTGTGCTTTCTACAGAGAACCTACTGGTTTCACTCTTTCATCTTGTCTCTCCGCTACATCAGACTGGATGGGTGGTGAAACACTGCAAAATTATGTGAAGCAAGATTTATGGGCAAACATCCAAGTGCAAGATTGAAAGCAAAAGGGTATAAATAAAACAATGACAAATTTGCTTCTGGTCTATCTTTAACCATGACTGTTGTTTCAAGTATCCCACGAGGGATTCTTTTGCATTGCCCTGTGGTGAGAGCAGAAGGTGGTGGATTCACAGAGTCAGCCTTCCTCCCAGGTGGCAAGTTCACATCTGCATAACTTCCACTTCCAAATACCCTGTATTCCTTTGGGGCTGTTCTTTTGGATGCAAATGCTGATCATGTCCTGTCTTGAGAGGGTCACTTCAGATACTTAAATGGTCATTTCCACATAAGCCTGGCAGGGACTGTCAGATAAACACATCTGATTTTGCCTTCTGAGATCAGAAGTGCTGTGCACCAAGAGTATGTTCTCCCTTTGTCCTTCGTGAGTCTGCTGACTATCTGCCCCAGCCCCTAGGATCCTTTTCAACTCCTCATGCTCCACTGAGGTTATTTATACAATCACAATATCTCTATTATGAAACATCAGTTGTGCATGTGTTCTGCAAGGTTTGTGAGCACTGGTACCTTAGTGACTTTCTATAGACATCATACTTTATTAACATGGGAAACAGATGCTGTAAAATTCCTATAGTATGAGTGCTAATGCAATTTGCATGTAATATTTCAGATATAGTATCTTTTTTGAAGATCAGTTCCTCTCTGTTTTGCTGTGTTTACCTTATCTTGGATGTACAGTGCTTCTAGTTCCCTGCAGATATAGTCTGCCTTGATACGGAAGCCCAGACACTGATGTTCAAGATAGGATTCATTTTGGACTTTATTGATGCAATAGAACTTGGTTTTGGCTGCCTTCAGAGGACAGAACTTCAGCCAAGCAGAGCTGATGTTGTAATCTTGGACGATAATGGCATTTGTGATTGTCCAGTGAGCCTTCCCGAGGATCAGCCTACATCTCTGAGTTTGGACACAATGATTTTCATTCTGACAAAATTACTGGTGGTGTGGAAGGAGAGCAGGGCTATGGGGTAGATTTAGATCTTTCCCAGATGTAAGATGTTTCATTGTTTGCATCATGTTATGCTTTTTAAAAATTTTCAAAGTCAGTGGAGTAGAAGGTCTGAGTGCTTTTCAGAATGGTTCACCAGCTCAGCTGTGCAGTTAGTTATCTCTCCCTTCACAGTACTTTTAGGAAAAGAGGTAAACGTGTTGATTTTAAAATTATGCTAAAACTGGCATAACAATGCATCTAGAGTTTAATTTTAGAAAATCACTGGCTATGAATGAAAGACTTCTCTCTTACCTCCACTATTATTTTTTTTTATTATTTATAAATATAGCTTGGTGCTTTTTCTTCCCTTTTTCCTTTTCCTTTTTTTCTTCATTTTCTTTTTCTGTAATTATACCTGTCTCTTTTCATCTGTGTAAGATAGCTGTAAACTTGCCAAAATTATGCAATTCATTGAATGATGTGATTCAAATGCAGTATATGTGGGGTTTCTATTCTTCTTCCTCATTCCCACTAATAAGGGGAAGGATTCTGTGTTTGTGGGATTGTGCCACAAGGCTCATGATTTTAGCATACTCAAATAATTGGCATTGACAGTTTTATCAAACAAGAATAAAATTAGGCTGGTAAAGTAAATGAAAAGTAGAGAAGTGGGAGAGAAGGCAGAAGTGGAGGGACACGTTTTTTCTACTGCAAGTGGCTTTGCAGTTGGTGGCCACAAAATCATCTTTTTGACCTGTATTGCTTGCTGCAGAGGACACACCAAAGCAGTAGAGAGCTCAGATCAACACCTTTCTTAAGCTTCTTAACTACAGATAATTTCTGATTATTAGTAGGGCTCCCAGTCACTTGGTATAGCTATAAGCTTTATGTCTCAATTGCCACAGCTTTGTGTTGCAGTCTTTGGTTTATTCACATCCATTGAACTTCATTGTGCTTTCATTTTTTGGAGAACTACTTTATTAGTGCTTATGTATTGAAAACAAAAAGTTCCTCTAACTCATGGTGTCGAGTCAATTGAACATGGGCTTTTAAAACAAGATATTGACTATTCTTTCTTCAAAAATTAGACTTTATTTCTAAATTTTTGATAGTTTGGGTTTTTTGGTTGGTTGTTTGTTGTTTTTTTTTTAATCTGGTCCATGGTGTTACTGTATTTGCAGAGCTTGATCCAGAAGAATCGAAGCACATGCTTAAGGAGAAGAATGGCATGCGGTTCATGAACCCCATAATTAGTTCCCCTTCCTAGCTCTAAGTAGTAATTAAATCTGTCACTTCTGCTCTGCCGATTCATTTATTTAGCTATTTAATTGCTTAGCTGAATACGTCTTTATCTCCGGAACTGCAACATTTTATTCAGACAAAGAAATAGCATAATCCATTATTATTTTTTTTCCAAAGGCAGGGACGTGTAAAAGAAAAGAACACTAACACTAGATGATTTGGTGGTGTTGTCAGTTTTCACTTATCAAACAAAACAGTGTTTAAGGGAAAACTTCAATCAGTGCTTGAGGATAGCTATCCAAATATAGTCTTGCTTCTCCAGGAAATCATGTCAAACACAACGAACCAATGTATCTGATCCAAGTTTCCATTCCAATAATAAGTGAACTTAGAGCACTTCCACATAACAGTCATAATTTTCTATAAAATAAGAAGGCTTACCCTGATCTGTTGGTGGAATATTTTATAAACAGTTTAAAATTGCAAATATATACTAAATTGTTACAAAGTAGTATCTTTTCTTTAAACATTTTATTTTGGGGACATTGCTCATGGATATTTCTGTCACGTGTCTCTTAGATTTATCATCAAATACAGCATTTTGATCTGTAGAGCAAATGGTGTTTTGAGTACTTTTAAGCTTACAAAGGAGAGCCCTTCTGAATACCTCTCTGTGAGGCATATTTCCATACATGCAGTTTTCCTCATGTTACATTTTCAACGTCCTTAAGTGAGGTTGCAAGATTCCTCCACTATTCTATCCATAGGGTGGAAGAGCTGGTGTAGGAAAGCAGTATGCAAAACAATGAGGACCAGGTCAAGACAGATCAACTCAGGGCTTTTTGGCAAAATGAGAAAATATTGTTTATTTTTATAACCTTTTTTTTCCCTCTTTGAACTCTGTAATGATAGCTGATCCAGGAAGTGATGTTTCAGTAAATAAACCACCCCAAAAAAACACCTAAAATTCAGAGAGAAGGATATTTTTCTTTCACTTCTGCCGTTTTCTATTTTAAATGTGTTTCTTCAAATTATCTTCTAAGGCACATGCTTAAATTCAGGGAATTAATAAACCATCAAAAATCATCCCTGGACATCCTTTGATGATAAGGGTGCTTTGAGGATAAGCCTGTATGTGAATGGGTTCAGTCTGAGAAAGCAATGTTCACTGCAGTGGGTCAAACAAGTATGATCAGAGGAGGGCTTGGGAATGAAATGGAAAAAACTACATTCACTTGTAACAGAAGAGGAGTTTGTTGTTGAGTTGGTAGAAACTGAAGAGAGGAAACACGGGGATAATTTCAGATGGCTTTTATCGTGGTTATAAAAGAACATGAATTTAGTCAACAGGATTAACTATTTTTACATAGATTTGTACATAAGCATGGAGACGTGAGTTGGAGGGACATCAGCTGAGTGTCCTCCCTTTGCATTAATTACATTCGGAAATGTCTATGGGGGGAATTAGGTGACAGTGTCTATCTGCTTCCCCTCAGATGAACCTATCTAGTGTCCTCCTGCCCTCAGTAGACTGGAAATAACTCTCAAAGGCACTGCAGAGTTTACAAGCAGTCAAAGGGGACCAAAACCACTCCCTTCTCCCACCTTGCCCTCTCCACTCTCCTGGAGCGAGCAGTATCCAGCTAGTTGCATGATGTGAACTGGAAGTCTGCAGAGTGGCGCACAAGCTTTAGGTCCGGGCACTACTGGTGGAGGCACTCTACTTGATCAAGGGTGTTTTGAGGGTTTTTGTTAGTTTTCAGCTCTAACTTGCTGTATAGTTAGAAACCCCAGACTGGACTTTCTTCTCAGTCATGATGCTGGTGTAAAATATGTCCATTTTGATGAAAAGGCACCCGAGTCTGTACTTTATTAATGTATTGATTTACTTATTGGTATATCAGGAGCCTCTTGTTAGTGTTTTAATTTAGAGAAGTCATTGCTTGTACTATTTGTGTGATCCAGTGTATCCGTGGGGTGAAGGCTACCTCTGACCAGCTCTGGTCTCTGTTCTTGGTTATATAAGGTGCACAGACTCAGATACCTATAAATATTAGAGTGCAGCTGTCACAAAGGGATTGTGAGCAAGCCGCTTGGGACCTCGAAAACATAATAGCTCGGCACCCAGAAATATACAACTTTGATAACATATTACAAGGTTACGTACTTGGGGACAGGGTAGGAAGGTGGCGACTGCTTTTAATCTTTGTGTCTTTTTTAAAATTATTTTTCCTCCTTTGTAATTCGGGTGTCTGTTGGGTCTTTACAATTTTTATCACATCAGGATGTGACATTCCTGGCCTTGACAGTGCTTTTGTTTGGATATTTATAGCAGCTTCTGGTCATTGTTGAGGAAAGGAGATTGCCCTGCCCTCTGGCCCTTTCTTAAGCAGATTTTGGGTAGAAGCTCCTCTCTTGTGGCACTAATTGAAATGATTGGTGGAGGGGGTGTTGTGAGAGCACTCGGGCTGACTCGGGCTTATCTGCCAGGGGCTAAACCAGGGGAGGAAGGGAGGGAGAAGGGGGAGAAGTGATAAAGAAAAGGAGAGGAAGAAGGAAGG
>JANHFX010014015.1:15525-25704 GCA_027560015.1 Chloroceryle amazona | reverse complement strand
GGTTCAAACAGAATTTGTCTTCAGAGGAAAGAACAGATCAAAGGATTTCATAATTTTCAGGTTGTTTCTATGCTTGTGTCTCTAGTGATTTTTATTTTTTTTTTTCTTCATACAACTAAAATCAGTATTGACTTGCTCTGGTGGGAGGTGCATATACAGCTCATTAAATATATAATGAAACCCTAATTCTTAGGGGGGGGCCCAGAAGGTGCATATGTGTGTGTTTGGTTTTTTGTTGGTTTTTTTTGTGTGTGTGTGTGTGTCAGAGTAGGCAAATGTTTTTTAATCGTAATACTTTTGGATATCTTAAAAAAATTAGAATGTTGCACTACAACACCTAGTTTTTCTCGGTCTACTCACATGCATAGATTTTTTTTTATTCCCCTTTTATTTGTGTTGTAGTCTCATGCAAATAACATGTGGATCATAAACAACAAAGTAGGGTAATTTGGACTTTACATTGAAATACTGTAGTTCCTTTTTGCAAAATATGACGTCTCTTAAAATAGCAGTGGCATGACTGGTTATAGTGCGTGCAGTAACTGAAAGCATGCATAGTGTGCCAGGATGTATGGAGTGTGTTGATAAAGCTCAGTTAGACTGGCTGTCATCCACTTTCAACTTCAGTTTTCCTGTTTGACACTAAATTTTTGGAAAACTTTTTGCATAGGCATAGAAATAAAAGAATGACGCATTCTAAAATAAAACAAAGCTAAGGAAGTGGATAGCTACCCATGAAGCTCAAGATTATTTGAAAATAAATTAGAAGTTTTAGATTAATGTAATATTCTCAAAATGTTTTTCATTTGTCAAAATGTTTGTCGCCTTCATGAAGAAAAAAACAAGCCTAGCCAAAAAAAAAACCCAAACCAAAACTGAATTGTAATGGTGGAATTCTCATTCCCCTCATTTATACCTGATGTTGATCCTGTGGTTTGTTTTTTGTTTTGTTTTGTTTTTTGTTTTTTGTTTTTTTTTTTTGTGTGTGTGTGTTTTTGTTTGTTTGTTTGTTTTTGTTTTTGTTTTGTGGTGTTTTTTTTTTGGTTGTTGTTGGTTTGTTTTGTTTTGTTTTGTTTTGTTTTTTTTGTTATTTCCAGTATACAAAGCTACTGCATAAGAGCCTCCCAGCTCTTTTTAACAGGCTATGGATGAAGGTAACCTTACAGCAATCATGAAGCCTTAGCCCAGTGTTTGATATCTTTCACTATCAACAGCATTTTCACTAGAAGTGGCATTGGAGAAGTCCAGCCTGAAGTAAGCACAGCAGCCTACTTTTACAAAGGGGAGCATAGTAAAACCAGTTGAGTGTCTGGGCAGACAGTCAGCAAGCAGCCTGAGGCAACATGTTGTGTCAGGCACTGAGTACAAAGGCTTGGACAATTGCAGCACAGAGGTTTATTTTATAGTGACTTTGCAGAGTGTGTGCCAAAAGTTTCCTCACTCCTAAGGAAACACTTTCCAGTGCATAATCATTCAGCCCTGTAGAGTTCTTTGGAGATGCTGAAGAACACTTTGTTTTTCTTGTTTTTGATATTTTTCCTCAAGCAGATTACAATGTTCTGTGGTGAGATTATGGAGGACTTGCCTGTTCACAGTTCATTGTAATTTTTGTAGTCACTACAGTAATATTACTCCCATATTTTATTAATAGCAGTATCTTCATGGTAAAATTTTCTAGAAAAGTAGTAGGAGGTTGGCTTCACTTTCTTAGCTTTGTCAGTCTCTTCCCATTCAAACAGACAAAATCTTTAACGTTTGATTTCTCAGAAGTAACTACTGCAGGGCTGTTGTGAAATACGGTGTGGGGTTTTCCAAATAGAAATCCGTGATATTTTATTTTTTTTTCTCCCTTCAGTGCACTGAAGTTTTTTAGAAGGACAAAACAAAACATCAAAAGTAATGTGACCAACAAGTTGAGGGAGGTGATTCTGCCCCTCTGCTCTGGTGAGACCCCACCTGGAGTACTGTGTCCAGCTCTGGAGTCCTCAGCACAAAAAAAAGTTGTGAACCTGTGGTAGAAGGTCCAAAAGAGGCCCACAGAGATGATCCAGGGGCTCCCTCCCACTACAGGGGCACCTTCCCTATGAGGACAGGCTGAAAGAGTTGAGGTTGTCCATCCAGCATGGAGAAGAGAAGGCTCTGGGAAGACCTTATAGCTGCCTTCTGGTACTTAAAGGGAGCCTAAAGGAAAGATGAGTAGGAACTCTTCATCAGGCAGTATAGTGACAGGACAAGGGTAACAGTTTTAAATTGAAAGAGGATAGATTTAGATTAGCTGTTAGAAAGAAATTTTACTGAGAGGATGGTGAGGCACTGGTCCAGGTTACCCAGAGAAGTGAATGCCCCATCCTGTGTCCAAGGATAGCTTGGATGGCACTTTGATCAATCTGGTCTACTGGAAGATGCTCCTGCCCATGGGACTACCCATGGCAGGTGAGTTGGAACTAGATGATCTTTAAGATCCCTTCCAACCCAAGGTATGCTGTGATTCGATGACACATGGTAATTGAGTCTTCAATGGATTAAAAAAAATATCTTTTTTTGCTAGTATGCAGGCCAAGTTCTTGAAAGTTTCCTTTTCAAATCCATATTTAGGCATGTAAACAAGATATTTAGCTTTCAGAATGACGTGTTCAACAGTAGCTCAATATTTCTATAGCAGGATGTTCATGGAATAAAATATATTTAGTGCAAGAGATAATAGTCCACTGAAGTTATATATGTTCATAGTAAAGACGTGTCCTCAGCCTCTGTCAGAATGACTGTCTTAACCAGCCTTAGGTTTTTATTCAAACTCTGAATTAACGTGTGGCTGTATCCTCTGCTCAGTTTAGACTTCAACTGTTGACTCAAGTTAACATGAAAAGCTCTTGCCAGAAAAGTATAGGAATCGGTGACTGGAGTATGAAAAGACCATACAATCGAAAGTATTGCAGCTTTCTGCATCAGTGGTTAAAGCAGCATCACCAAATTTGATGGCTTTAAACCATTTTTGTTCTACAGTCATATAGAGAATGTTTGGCTGGTGAATGTTGAGCTGGCCTTTGAATTCAAGATTACTGCTTTGCTTTTCTTGATAATCTTTGGGTACTTGAGAAAGAGCTAAGACATTTCTAGGGACCTATAGCATACAGGCTGCGTGAGCACAGGGGTTCCTTTCTTAGGCATATGCTTGTTGCTGAATTGAAGCACAGATAAGGGGTAGATATTCTGGTTTTTAATTTCTACTTTCCATCTCACTACTGAAGAGAAGCACTGTCATCACGGGTGGTTAGCTGTGTCTGTAGGGCACTGTTTCTAGCACGATCTAGCCCTGATGCCAATCAGCCTGTACAGAATCTAGCATGTTGTTGATTTTTCTTAGAATGTTTTGGACTGGAAGGGACTTTTAAAGGTCATCTAGTCCAACTCCCCTGAAGTGAGCAGAGACATCTTTAGATACATCAGGTTGCTCAGAGCCCTGTTCAACCTGATCTGGATTGTTTCCATTCCTTGAATGTATCACCTCTCTGGGCAACCTGTTTCAATATTTAACCATCCTCATTGTAGAAAATATCTTCCTTATATTTACTCTGAATTTATCCTCCTTTAGTTTAAAACCATCACCCCTTGTCCTGTCATAATAGGCCTTGATGAAAAGATTATCCCCATCTTTCTTAGAGATCTGCATTAAGTACAGGAAGGCTCTCCCTGGAGCCTTCTTTTCTTCAGCCTGAACAAGCCCCACTGTCTCAGCCTCAGAAGGGAGGTGCTGCAGCCCTCTGATCATCTCTGTGGCCCTCCTCCAGGTCTGTCTTGTGCTGAGGACTCCAAAAGTGGACATAGGACCCAGATGGGGTCTCACCAGAGCAGAGCAGAGGAGCAGAGGGCCATGCTTCTTTTGATGCAGCCAAGGGTATGGGCAGAGCAGGAGAGGGAGTTGGAGCTGCGCTGACCGAAGCAATGGAGCTTAACAGATTTCTCTTAAGAGCAGAGCAGTGATTACTTTCAGATTGAGGGTCCCTAATCTTCTGTTTCCAGTAGTGCTTGTCAGTGAATACCTAGGGAAGAGCAAGCACTGAGCAAGTGTGTATAACAAACACTTTTCCATAATGCTTTCCTATCCGTTATTTTCAGCTCAGGCAGTTTCCTGAATGAGGAAAATAATTGCTTGTGGTTTGACTGAATCTACCTTCCAAATCTATAGTGAATCTTTCTACCTAATATATGACCAGTCCCTCCTTGAACCCATGTGAATTTATTGACTCTGCAACATCCTTTGAAGGGAATTCCGGAAGTCTACTATTGACTTTCTTCTGTTTATTTTTGACCTGGTTCCACTTTCATGGAAAACAAGGAACAGTTGATCCCTATCCACTTTCCCCATGTTGATGTTTTTGTATCCCCCTGAATTTGCCTCTCTCTCTTTTTGAGGCTGAGGCACCTTAGTCTGGTTATTCTTCATGCAGATGCTGTTTTGCATCATCTTTGCCCTTCTGAAACTTTTCCAGCTATAATGCCACTTTAGAGAAAGAGACCAATACTGCACGTTAGTGAACAGCTTGAATATACATTTGGTGTACAGCCTATAGTTATTATGTTTTCTTTGTGCCACAGGTGATGATTCCTGACACTTTGATATTGTAGGGATTGATCTGGGAGTTGGGAAATATGGATGATTTTCCTGGCTCGCTTGTGTAGTCACTTGGCTTCTTGGTTTCTGCTGCTTCTCTAAACTTTTATGTTGACTGCATTAAGTGTGCATACTCTTACAGGTAAGGACACTCATTATATGCTCTTTTAGTGGCTGCCAGGGCCCTGTTTATGTTGCAGAGCAAGATGATATTATGTGGGGGGGAATTACAACATGGTAGTTTTTGAAAGGCTTTGGAGTAATTATAACTCAGTCGGTCTCCAGTAATTTTCTCTTGCTAGTTTGGTCACTATGAGAAACTATTGCTGCTTGTCATTTTTCCTTACTCCTCTTGCTGTAGTCTATTTTTCTGGTAGCCTGATGAGCTGTGAGTGGATTTAAACTACCTACAATAAAAAGTGGAGGGTTTTTATAGAACTGTTAGACATTACGTGCTTGGTTGAGGCATCTGTACATACCTTCTTAAATGGCAGCTTGAATGTAATGAGGAACACAGTGGTAACAATGTACTGAGTGGGTACCATTAATTCCAAACTATTATGTGAAATATTTGAATAACTGATGTATTAATGACTTCTGTTATGCATATTTGGGAAATTAATGAACTGAAAAGTGTTTTACCTGTTATAGTTGATGGTTCCAATTTCCTTCTTAGCAGGGTTTTTTTCTTTATTCAGCCTTTACATAGTGCAGAAAATAATATTCTTTGCCACTTAGCATATGTGTATTCTTAGCTGATATTTATTTTTTTTATTCCCTAGATATTTTTAAAAGGAAAGCTTTTGATCTGCAAATAGCCCTTCAAACTCTTTATTTCTATCATTTTCATGTGAATTAAGTGTGAAGTAGTAATAAACCACAGTTTGCTTTCAAAGTTTGTAAAGGCAAACTTTAAAGCTGCGTTGCTTCAAAAAGGTGTAACAAGTAAATGGTTTATTATACCTGTTAGCCAAGCATTGTTTGTAGAAATAATGATTGATGCATTAATGTAGATTTTAGGAGCAATACCCATTTATTTTCCCAAGAGAAGGCTTTATGAATACTTACCTTGGCAACTCTAAAAAGCCCTGATTATTTGTGTAATACCTTTTTAAAATAGCTAGCTAGATGGATCCAGGGGATGCTTGTCCATGTCACATATGTCTAATGTCTTTCTCTCTCTTGGGACCAAAGTACATTACATCATATTTTATGATTACAAGACAGAATTTTAGTGGAACTTGGCCATATGGTTGAGTCATCTGTTCTCTTTAGTTTTGGAAGGATTATACTAGCATCTTCAAAAGACTGTTAAATTTATTGGCTTTTTTAACCCGTAAAATTTGGAAACCTCCTGCTGTCTCTGGCAATGAAAATTATCCCATTTTCAGCTTATTATTTATATAATCCTTTGCAGTTATTAACCAAATTAAAGGTGATGTTACAGGATGGAAAAAAAAAAAAAAGATGCTTGTATGATATTTTGGGTTTCTTACCTCATGAGATGGAAGGAAACCCCAAAGACAAGTGATGCAGATTCCTAAAAGAAAACAAAAAAAGAAAACCCAACAGACACATATTCTTTGCATTTTTATCATGACTCACAAACCTCTTAGACATTATCTCTTCTTCCTTAAAGACTTAAAACCTGTTACAAATCCTTGCTCTCCCTCTCTCACTCCACCCTTTCACATAAATTATTAAAAAGCATGTTTTGAAAAGGATGAGAGTTACCTCGCCCCAGACTGGCCATTTGCTCCTGGGAACAGTCTGAATTCAGTATTCATAGTTGTTGCATTAGCTGCGCGCCCCAGAATCCGCCATATCCTTGTTGCAGTCTCAATCTTTGAAATACGTGTAAACAGAAAATGATGGGGAGTGTTACTAGGGACGTTTGTTAGGTTGCTATACTTGCAAGCATCAAAGGGGTGGGGTGGCTTTAGGGAAATGTTCATAATATTTGTATTATTACTAGGCATTTCTCTCTCATGTCAGCTCCTTCATGGACCCTGACAAAGAGGTTATGGGTGTAACAGGGATGTTTTTGATGATGGGAAAGTGGCTGGTAGCACAGCAAGGCCACTTAAATTTACATGGGATTGTGTGCTCTGCCTCCAGAAAGACTCTGGGCACTGTATTGCCCATCAGGATTTTGTGCATCTTTTGCTTTTTAATTTGCAGTGGTGTTGTGCTGGGAATGTAAAAATCTCTAGGTTGTTGAGCTGCTGAGCTCTCTTACCGTAGCAAATGTGCTTGGATCTTGTGAAGAAATCAGAATACAAACTGGGCAACCAAAGTAGGGTTTCTCGATGTAGTAACAATGATTCCTTGTAAGGGTGACCATGACTAACAGACAAACCATTGGCAGCACTTAACACTCATCAGAGAAGATCAACTTTGATTGTGGCAGATAAATATAGTCCAAGCCTTGAAGTAATTAATAGGAGCCAAATGAATCTTTAATTAAAAACTCATAGGTTCAGAGAATGGCAGGGTTGGAAAGGATCTCTGGAGATCATTGAGTCCAATCCCCCTGTCAAACCAGGATCACCCAGGGCGGGCCACACAGGATCACATCCAGGCAGGTTTTGAAAGTCTCTGGAGAAGGAGCCTCCGCAACTTCTCTGGGCAGCCTGTTCCAGGGCTCTGTCACACCCTTGGTGAAGAAGGTTTTCCTCATGTTGAAGTGGAACTTCCTATGTTCCAGGTTGTGACCATTGCCCCTTGTCCTATCACAGGGCAATGCTGAAAAGAGACTGGCCCCTTCTATTTGACACCCACCCCTGAGATATTTGTAAACATTAATAAGATCTCCTCTCAGCCTTCTCTTCCCCAGACTAAACAGCCCCAGGTCTCTCAGCCTTTCCTCATAAGAGAGATGTTCCAGTCCCTTCATCATCTTCATAGCTCACTATTGGACTCACTCTAGTATTTCGCTGTCCCATTTGGGTGGAGGTGCAGGGGGTAGGGATAAAAATCTGCCTTTGACTTCTTTTGTCTTATGTGAATAATCCTATCATGTTCGGTGAGATGCAGGTTATGTGTATTAGCAAGAGCACTGTAGCAATAGCACCTGGTGCTCTAATGAATTACACATGGGTAAGAAATATTCAGATGAGAATGGGAGTGTTATTTATGTGTAGATTGGTCCATTAATACTGAGCTGGGGTGGTTGTGCGAGGCAGCAGGTAGCTCAACCGCCATTCAGATGGGCAATAGTTAAATCCCAGCACTGGCTCGGGATGGCTGACACTTGAGTTTCGACAGGCTGCCTGGAGGATGGTGTGCTGGCTGCAGTCCTGATCAGGTGAAAGGTCAGGCCATCTGTGCGGTCTGAACAGAAAAATCTGTGTAAGGGCTGTGCATGTTGTTATTCATCCCTGTAGAGAAGCTTAGCTCCTTCTGCAGATGAAGGCTAAAGCTAAGTGCCTGCTTGCCCCTTCTCTCCTATTACTTAAGGCCTGCTGTGTGGGGCAGTAGATGTGCCACATACAGAGAGTCTGATGCATCAAAGACTTACCTGATTCTCAGTGCATGTGATGTGGAGGATAAACAATGTGGGAAGATGTGTTGGTGTGAAATCTCACATTCACTTCTCTGGCTGATGAAATGGATTTTATTTTCATGCAAAAACAGTTGCTTGCTTTTCCAGTTTCTGAAGTCTAGCTGGGAAGATATCTTAGGCATATGTTTCCTATGACTCTTGTATTATCCTTCATTGCACCCATGAAAGTAAAAGCAGCTAAGCTTAGCTTGCGGTGTTAATATTTGATTTTGGAGACTGACAAATACCAGATCTAGAGGTCAATCCACAGCATAAACATTGATAAGTGACCTCATGAAGATCAGACATATAATGAAACTGTTCTGCTTTCTTTTGTAGTCATGAAGTACTTTTGGAGAGTGAGTTGAACCCATGAAGACTCAAAAAAAAAATAAAATTCTTGGAATAGGGTTTTGTCTCTATGTATTCACTGTGTTTTGTTTGGCTTTACCATAGGCTTCAGAATAGAAGGCTGTAACCCAGTAACAGTAGATATGTCCTTTACAAGAATGACAAATTCAGCTATAAATAGGCTATTTTTCTACTCCAAATGGTTTTGAGACTTTTAATACATATGTTATTATGAATTTTGAAATTGTATTACTTCACTATTTTTTTTATACCTAGTAGAATGGAGGAAGTGCTTCTACAATTAACCATCTAAGTTGTTTTCTGATGCTTGTGAAGGATATTAGGATGATCAAGCTTTGTCAAGTAACCTTTAGCCTTGCATAGTAGAGGGGGGAAAAAAAAAAGAAACTGCTTTCATTGTGACCTATGATATCATATAAATGTTTGTAATAAAAAAATAAGGTGCTATGGTGGCTGGTACCTTATATCTCTTAACAGCAGTAGTAATACTGATAAATTAATGTAATTATGGACTGCGTGTGTTGACCTGTTTGCAGACTTCATAATTGGCCTTTGTGTCTCTGTTCCCCTTTGTGGAATAATAGGGAGCAAAAAAGGGCAGCAGCTTTAAACTTAGTGAAAAACAGCTTGCTATGCAAAAGTGTCAAGATAAGCAGCATTTGGAGAGGTTTAGCAGTAGACGGGAGGGAGGATGAAGTGATGGGACTTGAGTGCCAGTTCTACTAAGTGAGGTAACATTGTATTGAGTGGTTCCATCATGACGAATGTCCGTTTGCCCATCTATAAACAAGAAGATCCATCAAATACCTGTATTCTTTGACTAAATTTACTAGTTGGCAGAAACTGGAGGGTATTACTAAAAATCTAGGTCGATGTAGTCAAGTCAGATATTCTTACCACAAAATAAGTGGTGCTGAATTTAAAAACAGGCTACTGAGGAAGTGGTACATGTATGGCATTGAATGTTGAAAGCTAACAGGGTGTTCCCGACTGTCTCCTAAGCAGAGATTTGAGATATATGCCTGGTCATTAGGCACATTCTGATCTTCACAGACCATTGTGTCTGACACAGTATTGAGAAATACAAGATAGTCAACACAATAGATGAATAAACAAACCTCTCTTGCAGCGTTGGCACTGTCCCTGTATCTCACAGCCTGTTGACCACTGGAATATACTTAGCAGATAAAAGGTGAAATCAGATTGTTCAGACAATTTCACTTTAAATCTCATGAGTTCTTTTTTTCCCAACTGACCGTGAAGCAGCTGTGCAGCAGAAATCCTGAAAACTTGAAAGACCTTATGTAAATTGCTATTTGACCTTGATACATTGCTAAAATCTGTTGATTCAGTACTACTTCAGTCTTAAAACTTTCTTAGAAAGCAGCCTTTTCCATGCATCTCGTGCTGGTGATCAGTTTCTTTTTTATGTATATTTTCTTTTAAGTATAAGGAAAACTCGAGGATCCTTGCTGGTCTGTAGATAACAGTTTGAGAAGTGTGGTTCATTGGTGATTTATTTATTTATTTTGGTTTGTTTTGTTTGTGTTTTTTTGGCAGGGAGATTTTTGTTGTTGATAGGTTTTTGTTGTTGTTTTTGGTTTGGTTTTCTTTGGGTTTTTATTTTTAAAATCTGGTTTGACACCCCATG
>JANHFX010014014.1:46840-75818 GCA_027560015.1 Chloroceryle amazona | reverse complement strand
AATATTTATATATTATTCATCCTCTAACAGGAGCCTAGGTTTTCTGATTTTCTGACTCAGATGGTTTTGCAGGTCAGTGTTGCCTGGGTGACAGCACAGCTCAAGCATGTACCCTTAGAAAAAAAATATTACCATTAAATCTGACATGGGCAACACATTGAGATTTCGTGGCATTTGCACTGAAATCAGCTCAAGTGAAAAGCTTTGCCTCCATTCTTGGAAAACTGATTTCTCCAGTTTCATGCCTCAGATAAACAACAGTAGCTATTTCAAATGCATGGTGTCAGAATTGCTCTCCTGTCCCATACTTTGAGAACTTGCTGAAAGAGGAATAATATCGAGTAGTTCTGGGAGGCAGAATTCCTCCAGGCTGCTACCTTCATGGGGTGAAAGAGAAGCAAGAACCGTTCCTAAGGATTCTTCTTTGCCTGATAACAAGGTAAGCTCTTCTCTCATCTTCCCTTTTAGTCAATGAAAGATAGGAGTTCTGTGGCGTTGAACCTCTAATAGTGTCTCTCTCTTGCCACCCACCAAAATCACAGACATTCAACACTTGGCATTTGGGAATGCCCCACCATCTAAACTTTTCAAGTATGTTGTGTTATCTTTGAAACAGTGACTATCATGACAACCACCATATGCAGATATCAAACCTTGGGATGTTATTTCTTTTTTTTAGCATGGAGCTGTGGTGTCAGCATTCCCACATTTGCTGATTTTCTCTTAACTCTCCAGGAGACTGTAGATTTTGTGTGCCTTGCAGAACATCAAGAGAACATATGAAGTGTTAAATAGTAAGGAACTAGGGAGCAAAATGTACATACCTGTTGTGATGAATTGTTTTCTCTGTCTTGGAGTGTTTCAGTTAGCTCTCTCCAAATGATCTGCTTTTATATAACTATGTAGACACAGCAGAGTTCAGCAGAGATTGACAACTGCACTTTAGTTTCTGTACTACCAAAAATAATACAAAGCTCAATAACTTTGCTAACCGCTCACCTATTTTATAAGTGTGATTTTTTTTTTAAAGCAAAGAAAGGGTTTTAACTTTGCTTGTCTTAATATAGTGAAACATATTATGCTGAATGAGATAAAACTTGATACAACTTTATAATAAAAAAAAGAGAATACTTTCTCATCTCCAGTGTGTCAAAGTTTTTCTTTTTGGCAGCAGAGCTTTACTTTGTTTCAAGGATGATTAAGCATTTCTTTGTCTCAGTCACTTGGGTGAATTACCTATCAAGTAAATAGATTTGTATGCATCTTATCTTGTTATTCTGGAGCTAACAATGCATTTGGACAAGCTATTGTGAGAAACTTTAAAGATGTGTAGTTTTCTTGTAATTGTATTTATCCATAAATTTGATTCGATGGATTTTAGCTTATTTAGTTAAACAGAACACATAGATTGGATTTTCTAACGATTTTTCTAGACAGTCATGATGGCTCAGGAATTGCTAGACTGCTAGCTACAAAGAAAACAGAATCATTGAAATCAGTAATAGAAGAAGAAAAAGAAAAAAAAAGACAAACAATACAAATTTTTTTTAAATGTTGAGTAAGTGAAGTCAGATTCAAGTCACCAAATGAACAAAAAAGGTATGAGCATTGCCTTGTCAAAGTAAGTAATCTTAGATGTGATTAAATATTTAGTGTTGTCTATTTGATCTGCTTCTCACAAGTTCCTTCTTTGGGAGATCTCTATTTATGATTTAATAGTTGCCTGTGAATTTGGTACTTTGAATTAACAGACTAAATATTTTTCTTCAATTGTATTTGCCATTGCATGATTGACTTTATGGAGAAGTAAATAGTTCTTATGACCCTGGGTTTTAATTACTATCCATCTTAGACAACAGTAGCATATGCATTCCCAGGCAGTAACACTGGGGAAGAGAACTGTGATCTGTGAATGTTGAATTGCTCTCCTATTTACTTAAACAGGGACACATAGGTACGTGGGGACCAGAGTTTGACTATAAATAAATGAAGCACTACTCAGGAAATATGTTTCAATGATAATGCTTTACATGGGGCATTTTTCTTCTCACAAAACACATTAGAGGTATTTGTGACCTTTAAATATATCCATTATTTTGTCCTTTAACTTTCTAAATCCCTGGAGCTATTTCAATTGCGGTAGATACTCTGAAGAAAACAAATTAATATTAATTTTTACAACAGGAGAGGAAGATTGTGTATTCCCACTGCCCATAAGCAATGCACAGAATAAAATATTCATGCCCAAAATAATTGTAAATGACCCTTTTTTACACCAAAAGAAATTCCAGTGTATTATGCAGCTCCTGGATTGTACCATGCATTTATTAATCCTTCCTTATTTTAACACCACGATGAAAAAATGGGAACCGAATGAATGTGGCCCAGCAAGATTTTTTAAAAATTTGGGAATGAATGTGATTGAAATTGAGAACCCTATTAAGATCCTGAAAGCTTGTTTTGTTTTGTTTGTTTTCAATCAGTGAGATGTCAGCATATGTTTTAAGTATTTAGTTGAAACAGGGTAGGAAAATGTATCACCTATATGAAATGTTTTCCAAATCACCATGTATATAATCAGATTCACTCTTCACAGATGTACCTTTTCCTGTGTTTTCATGAACAGAAACTTGGCTGGTCTTGTTTGTTTGTTTCATTTGGGTTGTTTGCTTTATTTGTGGGTTTTTTTGTTTGTGTTGTTTTGGTTTTTCTTGCTTGGTTGAGGTTCTTCTCTTCTCTTCTCTTCTCTTCTCTTCTCTTCTCTTCTCTTCTCTTCTCTTCTCTTCTCTTCTTCTTCTTCTTCTCCTCTCCTCTCCTCTCCTCTCCTCTCCTCTCCTCTCCTCCTCTCTTTCCTTCTCTTTCCTCCTCTTTCTTTCCCTTTTCTATTTTTTAATTTTTTTTTCCTTTTTAAATTTTTTTTTTCTTTACCCTCTAGCTCTTTTTAAGTCCAGAGAAGCTTAGGAATCAATCTGTTATTGAAAGGCAATGTCTGATCCTATAAGCAGATGCTCAGTGGAGTTTCCATTAACATTACTGACTCAGCTCTTAGTCAATAATTCCTTGAGCTCCCACTGATTTGTTTGAATCACAGGTTTTGTGACTATGAGGCCACTTAGAGTGCCTCTCTGAGGCTCACTGGTATTGTACCATGTCTATAACCAAAGACCAGTATCCTGTGTAGCAAATCTAAGTAATTTAAAAAGGATTGTTCTGGAACATTCTGATTTTCAGTATTTACTTAGTAACTATAGTGTCTAGAGTGACTATGACACATATTTACCTCACTCATTCAGGACAAAAAAAAAAATTTCCTTGCAGCCTTTTGCTCTGAAAGTAAAATGAATCTGTAGATGGAAAAAATATTATTCTTTGCTATTATTGATGACCAGAAACTTCCTCCATCTCAGGTTTGTAATTCTGCAGAGAGATCTCACCTTTTTTTCATAGTTCTAATGGTCTATATTAGCATAAAGTCAATTTAATCTAATACCCAGCTGTGGGTTTGAGTAGGACTTTGTAGATAATCAATAAAGGAATCCCTCTTTACATGTACTAGATCTGAAGCAGTGAATGTTTTTCAGAACAATCTCTAGGTTTCTCTTAGCTGCAGTGGTAATCATGCCTGTGCTAGTACTAGAAGGCTTAAAAAGTGACAAAAAGTTTGTTTGCCTCAACTTTTAGTTATGTCATAAGGATATTTCAATGTTATCTATAATCAAAAGAAACAAAGTGCGTGTTTTAAGATGTTTGAGGTATATGCTTAGTATCCAGTAAATCAGAGTTACAGAGGGAATAGGTGCAAATTTATCTTAGAACCTATTTTTTTCCTGTTGAGATCCTACAGCTTTTTAGGATGCTTAAGACTTCAGTCAGCACTTCCAGTGGTATTAGCATAAATTTGCTCATTAGAATCTGCAGGGTGATATCCATTGGCTTTCAAAATAATTATTTTCCCAAGCACTCAATGTCTGAGCAGGATGAATTATGAAAACTCTTTTGAACATGGTAAACCTGGACATTCCTGATTGCTTTTAAGAAGCTGTTGAATGTCGTACTCATGAGAACTGACCAAATTCACCAGCTACTTATCTCTAAAGAACACAACATGTTGTCACACAGTCACAAATACTAGCAGTGCTCAAATATGCCAGAAATAGTCAATGTTCTCAGTAGTTTGAGCCAAAACCCAATCATCCAACCCCCTGTATTAAATGTTCATCCATTAATCTGGCAGAAGAACTAATGTGGAAAGATACAAATGAACTGGTTTGTCTCACCAATATTTTGCCAGATGGGTACTTTGGAAGAGTGTTTTATTTTACAGCATCCCTTACACAGGGCATCTTTGTGCTGAGTGTAATAGAGCCTGACATTTGAATCCACTTTGTTCCCGGTAGTGCTGTAGTATCAGGTAGCTGTAGCCATCTCCTGGTTACCTTCAGGTGAAACCCAGAGCGACTCTTTTCAGCAGCTGAACTCCACCCGACAGAAACCATTCTTCCCCACTCTGACTTGATCTCAACCAGCTCTTCCAGCAAAGCATCCCGCGGAGCTCGGCCACCCTGCCAGGCCGGGACCCCGGGAGGCAGAAGAACGGACGGACGGACACACGGACGGACACGCCGGGTGGAGTGCGGGAGCGTTTCAGCACCACGGCCAGCGCCCGGCGGGGAGCGGGACGGAAACGCGGGAGTGGGAATTTCTGCCTCGATTCCGGTGTTTCTTATGGAGACCTGCAGGCAAATCAAAGGTCGAAGCATGATATTTGACCTCCTGTACTATATTTTAAACCCAGGAAAGGACAAAGCTGTTTCACTGACCCCAATGGAATAGAGAACGCACTTCTGCTTTACCATCGTGCTCTTGGCGATGTGTTAGACTGCAAGCAACTTGGGCAGCAATAGGGTGGGTTTTTTCCTCTTCGTTGCACTAAGAGGCAAAACTCTCTGTCTGCTGAGGGCAAGAGAAACAGCTGCTAATCACCAGATCTAGGGGTAAATTACAGAGCTGAAAGATAAAAGGTATAAAGGTAAGGAAGAGACACACTATGTTCAAAAAAATCCATTCGATATTTCACCCCAACTCCCACCGAAGAAATGTGACAGATGACATCCCTTACTGTGATGGCACAGGTTCTGCGGTGAGATTGATCCGCAGCACTTCTATGTATGCCCTTGGAGGTGAGCAGGAAAAAGTTAGCGAACCACTAAAAAAATGCAGAAGTACAACCAGCATTGAGTCCAGCTTCCAGCCAAAAGAGGAAGAGAGAGACTGGATGTACTCTAAGACTCAGGATTGCCTGAAGTACTTACAGGATCTGTTAGCCTTGAGGAAAAAGTATCTTGAAAACCTCAATAACTTGAAATCCATGCATATGGCTGCAGATGCCCCAATGTCCACAAAATCATCCAAAACTGGAAAGAAACCATATCTTCCACTTCCTTCCAAGGAATCTTCTAAGGTAATTCCTAAGAAACTTTTCCATGTGCTTGGTGTTAAGCCGTGAAACAATTAACTGTATGACCTATGTTGATTTTCTGCTTTATTTGTCTCAGCCAGTTATCTTGCTACTGTTACATCACTTGAAATGCTGCTAATTACCTTAAGATTCTTTCTGAGTGGTGTGAAATTAAGTATGGATGATTGGTCATGGAAAGAAATGTATATGCCTACGTTTGGGGTTTGGGGAGAGAGAAAATAGGAGAAAGAAATAGGTATGTATCTGAAAATATTTTATGGAAGAGTGAGCTGTTCTCTGAATTCTCCAACAGGCTACTTAAATGCCTCGGTGTTCTCCACTATTGTTATTTAAAGCTGTTAGTGACTGACAAGCAAAGCAATCCCTAGGTTTACTGGCAGTCTTTTTATTGGCATAAAATTACTTACACAAAATAATTGCAAATTCATTGAAAAAATAGGATTTTTTCTGACTGGTCAGGTAGCTTGTCAGTGCTACATTTAGCATCAATGCAAGCTGTACTAATAGCCTGTAGGACATGAGGAATTCTTAAGGCTTCCTTTCTCTGTTCACTAATAAGTTGGCAGGTCATTTTGAGACTTTACCCTTTACTGTAATGATACCACAAAAATAAAGCTAAAATAGAATCTTTGGTGATGAGTATTTATATGTGTCCAAGAAAGAAAAGCTTTACAAAGCTTCATTCTGGGTGCAGTTAATAGATGGCATGCCACTAGACAGTTTAGTGATTAATTTTACTCAGGACATGATTGAATGAGGACGAAGGAAAGGACTGCAGCAGGTGGGGTGATCTATTCAGACAACATGACCACAAATGTGACTTTGAACAGCAGAGCCACAGGTTACCCAGCACAGTGTTTAAACTGTATAATAATGGGGATGGGGGGAAGAAGGGATGTAGAGCTGACATACTGATTAGGCCAGATAGACCTTACCAAAAAGTTATTGTCACATTTAGATGTTCTGTCACTGCAGAATGTCAGAATGGCTGAAGCTGAGCTCTGTTGCAGGCACTGCTTAACCAAAGGACAAGGTTCATGTGTTTAGGACTAGAAAACACATTATTTAATTTTACATTTTAATCTAATACTCATTCCGTCAGTGGGATTTTTCATTTGGTTTTGTTAGGCTTTATGTAATCTTTTTAATGCTTTGCATGGTGACTCCCAGAAGTAAGAATAATAGTAAGAAACAATATTCACCTCAGTGGGCTGGAGCAGATAGATTTTATAAAGACATCAATGTTTAGGGCCAGAGAAACATCAAAAGAGAATGACTGAGATACTGGAAAGTCATCTGGTGATGCCAGGTGCCAGGAGACAATTCCCAACATTATAGATACAGTCTGTGAACTGACTTTGTGCACAGTCACACAAAGATTGGCTTGAGGTAGGGGAGATTTACAGTATGCCAGTTCCCTGATGAGCTGAATAGTGATGTAGCAGAGCAGTACATGGATAACTATCAGCCAGGTGGAAAAAGGGAGAACAAAAGGACACTAAAACCACAGACCAGGAGGCTGGGAGCTGGATTCTGCACAACTAGGCTTCGTGCAGGTTTGTGAAGTTCTGAGATTTGCCGCTGAAAATACCACTTAAGAAAAATGCTAAAAGCTGAACTTGGCTTTGGCAAGTACGAATCTCCCACAGGCTGAGGCTAAGAGTGCTGTTATCTGACTGTGGACAGTTAAGCCTTTATGTACAAACAGCTCTGGTACTGGCTGGCATTCTAACTCCATGAGCTTCTCTCTTAGGAACACACAGGGCCATCAGCGGGATACCTCACCCATACGAGTCATTCTTGCCAGCACAAATGTCAGGGTCACTTCTGCACAGCCCTGGCTTTGTGAAAACTAGGGAGAGGTCAAGAAGATTTCTAGAATAGCCAGAATACTCTGCTTCCTAATTACAAATTTTACGTGCACAGTTTGCAAGGTTTGTCTTATTACCAGGCTTGAATGGTTTCATCCCTAACTATTTCTGTTAAATTACCTGTCAGTGTAAATTCACTTCTTTCTCCTACCTGCTGCCTGATTAATGGCAAAGTACTTTGTCCAGACAACCCTGTCCTCATGGGATGTTTAATATAAAGATGCCTAGTACCTGGACTAGGGATGTTTAATATAAAGATCCCTAGTACCTGGACTACAAGCTAAGTGCAGATTCAGAATTTGCCACTTGAGTCTAAGTAAGAGGAAAGAATAGAGAGGAGGTCTGATGCTGGAAGTAGAGAGGCATTTCCTTAAAATGCCTTTTAGCCAATAAGGGCTTAATCATAACAGCAGTCACTATTTTCAGTAGATGTGTGGTAGCAGCTATCTTTTAGCACTTCTGAGGATGTCAATCAACCCATAATGTCAGGAGGGGAAAAAGCTAGCTCATCTTTCTGCCTCCACAGAACAGGGAGCAAGCTGGTCCTTCAGAGATGTGATACAGCACGTATCCTTTTCTTGCACGTTTGAAACCCAAGGTAACAATTTGCTGTCTTGGTGCCTGGAAATACACCTAGTGTGACTGGCAGGGAAAAATTATGGCCCTTCATTAGGCAGAAGAATTCATCCCGTATGGACCTATGGAATTGCTAACCGAGGCTTTATGACTGCTTCAGTGTTTATAGACAGGCATTTGCCTTTTTATCAAGACAGGCTGCTAATTTTAAACCCCGTGGCTTTCCTGTGGGAATTATCACAGCATTGAATGACTCATATTTTAGCACACACGGTCCTTTTCCATTTCAAAAAGACTTTAGCAATTTAGATCTGGACTCATTTCACCTAACCTAGGAATTTTAATAAGATGCTTAAATTAGTAACCAAGTTACCCCACAATCCCTTTGCAACTAAGAGAAAGAGCTGCCTGCAGAGGGGAATTCAGCCTACCTAAGGCCTGACTCATCTTCTCCAGGTACTGGAGCCCTGCATTAATTACAGAAGGAACCCTGCATGACTACTTTTCTAATGTGTGTCTCATTAGATGCCTACTGCTAGGTAGAATAAATTTGGCCACAAAGCCCGGCTGTCACTTAGCTACTTAATTACATGGCCAGGTATGGGGATTCTGAGGGATTTTATAAGACCTGGCTAACAGTGCCCAACTGGAAGATGTTCGGTGTTGAGCACATAACAAGAGAGACATTTGTTAGGCTGCTGTCCTGCTTGCTTTGATGGCTATAAACTGCGGAGTTGTCTGGACCGATGTCCTTTTCTGACAGCTTGAAGTGTGGAATCAAGTACAATTTTTGCAGCTCCCTTGTACAGTTTGCTCATTAATAAGTCATTGTGCCTAACCCTTAGCTGACTCTTTTCCCCCCTGTTTGATCAACAGGCATCCATGGAGAGAAAAGGCCCTCAGTCCAGTTCAGATGTAAGAGAAGCAATAGCTTTCTTTGACTCAGTTATCGCAGACCTGGATTCAGAGAGATGGCGAAGAGTTCCTGACGTGGATCTGACAAACGTGGATGTTGATTTTGATGGTGCAGTATAAACCAGCCAAAATATGATTATTTTTGGTGTGCAGAGAAGTGGCATTGTGAGAGCATGCTTGCTTATTTAATGGACACAGTTTTCCTTCAGATTTTGCTTCCCAAATCTAGGACCCTTACGTGCAGTATGTGAAACTACAGTAATACATTGCTTGTTCCTTGTTGAAAGGGTGAAACTATTTTATGTGTGGCCATTACATAAGTAAATGTCCCATGTGTAGTGATGGATTTATGCTTCCCTTCTGCTCAGGTTGGAATTTCATCCTTGCATCTTTACCCCAAGCTGTCTTTGGAGAAGAGCTATGAAAAATATAAAGATAATTCTGTCTTCGTCAGGGTTTCATTTTTCTCATTGAGAATTGGCTGAATGTTTTCTCTCCTAAAAAAAGGGTGCCCAGCAGGCACCCTATTCTCTCACTGTGCATGTAAAAATATCACTGGCAAACTGTTAATGCCAGATTATCTTCTGTCTTTCAGTTGCTACCAGCACAAGTGAACACAGTTTACATTCAAACTGGATTCTTCGTGCTCCCCGGAGATACTCACAAGATACTGCCCAAACAGCAAAGGCTACAAACCAATCTCAAAGAAACAGCCAGCGGAGAACAACTGGCTCTAGGAAGAAGTTGGAAAGACATCCCATGTACTTGCCCAAAGCTGTGGAAGGGGCGTATAGCACTTTAAAATTTAAGCCCAAAACACGTAAGAAAGAGTATTGAAAGAATATTCCCTCTTCAACTGAAGATAGAATATATGAAATAGGGAACGTAAGACATGATTTTTTTTTTAAATTTTATTTTATTTTTTTACCTCTGATCCATCTCTTATACTCTAGAAGTGACATACGCAGTCACTGAAGGTTTGTTGTGTGGGACGTATTTTAAGCCATGGCTATTCCAGCGTTGGACTCATATGAGAGTTTAACTCATGGAGTTCATTGTGCCTAACAAGACTACTTTGTCATTCAGCTTGGGGGGAATTCCAAGTTGACCAGCCTTTTTTCTAGTGCTGTTATTGAAAACAAAGATTCAGAGATTGCCTGGTGCAGTATTTTTAATTCTGACTCCAGTACTGCAAAGAAATTCAAGTAATTTGGCGAATGTGTTGAAGCTTTTGTACCAGTGTCTCCAACTTCAGAGCAGTGTAGCAAAATTTTCTCCTTTTTTTTTTTTGCCTGTGAAAATTTGTATGTGCCATCATTGCCTGTGATCTGAGAGTGTACAGCAGCACAGAGGTATAAGCAGGCTGTGGTACAAGCAGAAAAAGCTGAAGTGAAGGAATCAGCATAAGAAACCTGTGTTTGGAGGAGCTGCTCCCATGTGTTTTGAATAAACAAGCTGTTTTGTACTCTGCTTGCTGTTGGGAATGGTTCTGTTCTTTGATACAACATTAGGGGACTTGCCACGTGCAAAAATGTATACAACTCTTTTTTCATATGGTTATACCACCTGCTAGTTTTCATCTATTTTAACACCCAGTTGCTGATTATAGACATGCTAGCGTACACTAGAAAAGCTCCATATCTTGGAGAAGACCACTTTGTGAATAGATTGAAGCAAAAGTTGTTCTCAAGGGCAGAAAACAATTCACAGACAAATCCATTGCATCACCTTTAGCTTATACCCAGTATTTGGAATTCTGCTGCTGTGTCATTAAAGACTACATATATAGGAAGAATGCAGTCTAGAAGTGTTTCTTTTCAGCCTCTTTGCACTTAGAGGTGATTTGTCTTCCAGGTGATACTTGGAATTGTTAAGAACCATACTGTGCCTGTTTTACTGATGTACAACAATGTAAAAATACATAGAAAGTGACAAGGAGGTAGCACCCTATGGAAATATTAGTCTATGGCCATCTGGATAGGGCAAATCCATTTATATCACAGGCATCAACAACCCCCAGCTCATGCTTTGTCTTAAGAATTTGCTAAGGTATTTGGGATCAAGCCTTTGCTCACTGATTTTTTTCATCTGGTATTCAATCCGTGGTTCACGGTGTCAGATAGATCATGGCAGCATTGGTATGACCAGCTGGTGATTTACTCATGATTTCTTCTTTCTATGTTCAGTAGGTTTTGTGTCCACAGTCTTAAATAAATTTCCTAAGGCACTGTCCATCAACATAACCCATCTGATATGTCATCACCTCCATAAACTATGTGCCCACCACACCAAACTTCTGACAGCTGGCAATTCTTGCTCATTTGGGTTCCTAGTCTTTAGGACTGAGTTATTCAAACTGCATTTCTGCTATAAAGTGGAATAATGTCTCTCAGATCTTGCTAATCTAGGATACTTTCTGTCAGGAGATAGGAGAGTGCCAAAGCCCCATATGTTCCTCCATTCAGAGCTGGCATCTCCAGTGTGATTAAGGCATTTTGTTTCTTTCTAGTGGTGTTCATGAAGGGAGGAATTGTTTCTGTAGCACTTTACTTCTAGAGGTGCTTTTGCTATTCTTTGTCTAGTCTATATCCTCTGAGTTTAACCAACACCATTGATACATATTAATGAAGACTTTAAATGAAGGATTACATTTTGTTCCTCTGATGTTGATAATTCTCACCATTAGTCTGCACTCGCTACACAGTGCTGCTGCTTCTGTACCTCTCTAGTTATGTTCTGACTCTCCTGAACTCAACATCACGACTGGCTTTAAAACTGTTCTGCCTTTGACGTGTAATTGTTTGAGGTCACTCAGCCAGATTGGAATAGCCAGAGAGCAGCATGCTCCAAACACATCCCTCATTCCTGGCATGCCTCAAGGCTGCAGCTCTGTGTATGTGTGAGAGAAGGGGAAGCGTGCTCAAAACTGCACAGTTTTGGCAACTGTGTCACCTTGAAACTCCTCTCCAAGCAGAAACTCATGCTGAAGTTGCCGAGGAACATTTTTACTGAGCGTGTGGTTACCTTTTTTGCTACTAGAACCTGCAACATGGGTGGATGCTGGCAGAAAACCTCGCTGTCTGAGTTACTGTAACAGGACTAGGCATGTACATAATTAAAATACTGATGAAAGAAGCAGAAAAGGATTCCAGTGTTGTTCTACCCTGGGCTGTGTTTCATCCCCCTAGTGCCAAGGTTTTATTCATTCTTCTAGCTGATCTTTTTGCTGTTGTTTTAAGGTTTCACTATGATGTGCAGCACTAGATTATTTCAGCATGTTTGACCTTCCCTGTGACTTCTTGTTTGTCCTTGTAAAACAAAGGTATCTCTGATCATCTGGCTGTGACAAGAGGGTAAGGTTCCCCCTGCTGTCCAGCACAAAAACTCCAGGTGAAATATGTTTGCTTTTGTGAATAAGAGACAGAGGGGAAAACAAGATTTGTAATTTTGATTTGGATCCTGTGATTGTTGTTTTTCTTACCTTTTCTTAAAGGTCACTTCAAGCCTGTTATCATCTTAGAAAATTTTAAACTGAGTAAAATAAAGCAGGTTTTCTCTGAGAATATTTTCCTATCCCATAAATGCAGATGTCTTCCTTCTTCTAGAGTATTAGCCCTTGTATGTTCCTCACTGGGCATGGCTCAGCTCCAACAGAGCTATGGAGCTATGGCCCTAGCATCTTAGGGCACTTTCTAGGGAGGTGGGAGCTGAGGGTTTAAGCCCAGAAGCTGGGTCTTGTGTCACCTGTGCTAGAGCAGGGCAGCTGAGCAGAAAGGAAGCAGGAGAGAGGAAAGGAAAGCATTTCCATTCCCTGTGTTAGCTGCCTCCTCAGAGAAGAGTTCAGTGTGGATGGCACCCTCTGTACTGCACCAAGACAGAAGGATGCTCCTGCCTAACACCCACTCACAGTAGGCAGCTTTCCATGCCGTTTCCAAGCCTAGTTGTCTGCCCTCCAAAGGTGCTCCTGGGCTGCTCTGACTTGTTCCCCCAAGGGCTTTGGAAGCAGAGCTCTCTGCACTGACACTAGACCGACTCTGTATGCTTTGGGTAGGCCCTCTAAATGACTTTGCTGCAACACGAAGCTAGTTTCAGGCATTGCAGTGTTGAAATTCAGCACATACTATAGGTGTTTGGACAATGCAAATCATACAGAAGAATTATTAATGACCAGCAGAGCTCTGTATGACCTAGATCCCTTGCAGAAATAATTAGTGAGCTCTTTTCAGTCATGCCCCCAGGCCTTGATAATGAAGTGCATCTACTCTGAGCTCTGTCAATCAAGGCCTGTATGTGAGAGTGCTCCCTGCAGCACTGATCCCCAAAAGCTCTTTCCCAGAGCGCATTGGAGCAATAAGCAAGATCTTTAGGAAAGCATCTCTTATTTTGCCGTTTCAAATCCAGCTCAGCTGATGTAATGGGGTATTTCAGGTCCCTCTATCTAGTGACATTGCTGAGGACTAGCTCTGAAGGGGCTCTGGCTATGAATTTCTGTGATGTCATATCAGGAGCTGTCTGTGACAAACTAAAGACACCATGTTCAACAATCCAGTAACTGAAGAGAGATAAGTCTATTGAAGAAATCATGTCCTGGGAGATTCAAAATCATGTTGTCCTTTTGTGTTGAGTAACTCTGTGATCACAATGCACCTAAGTGAGCTGAAATTGCAAGTGTCTTTGGCAGAAACAGAACAAATATAGGCAGCTAATGGAAAGTTGGCATCTAGACAAGATGTACACTCTGGTTTGAATCTTTCGGTGCCATAAAGTTACAAGGAAGGCAGAAGGTATCAGCACTGCATTAAGTAGTGCAGAAAGTCCTCTGAGGTAATGCACAGCAAAGTTATATAGTTACCTGCTGCTCCAGATTGAATGGGGTGCATAGAAAATATTAGATTAGCACCCAGTGAGTGTCTTCCAAATTTTCATAACTGTGATGCCAGTTTGTAGTTCTGCTTGAGCAAATTCAGGAGAGTGCCTTGTTATATTTTTGTGTTGGAGCAGGTCCACGAGGAGATAAAAGCAGCACGAAGCTGGCCAGTCACAGCAGGATGTTTTTACGGAACTCTTGCCACCTTATGGGCTTGTAGCTCTGAGTTATGCCCATGGTAAAGTGGAACCAAGTTGCATCAAGTCAGTGGAATGATTCTTGACTTACCTTGAGTACAATGGCTAGGAAAACATGTTGTTCTGAAAGAATTTGGAGGGCAAATCAAACATATGAATGCAGCTGCTTCAGACCAGTCTGTTCATTACTTGATTAGCAGTAATTTAGTACATTGTGAAAACTTCTCTACTATCAAGCTTGTCATATTAAAAACTCACCTATCTTTTTTAAGGCAAGACCAGGCATCATCACCTGAATAGCTCAGTGACTGCGATACCCTGACCTCTGTCAGATAAGAGGTGACCTATTAGAGAACCTATAAAGAGACTTTATGGAATGAAAAGTGATATGTCCCACCCTTTTATTAAAGTGAGACTGAGAAGGGTGCAAGACCTCACCGAGAAGCCTTTGGCCACTGCTAGGGAGGCACTGCGAGGGTGTGATTGAGCAGAAAAGTGTGACTAGCAAGTGCTGGGAACTGCCACTTCTCTCAGAGCAACAGTTCTTGAAGGAGATTTCTAGAAAGGTAGCTAAAACTGTCCCTTGGCCACACGGTGGCAGTTCATTCCTAGCTATTCTGCAGCCTTCCTATTTCTTTGATCAGCCAGAGAACTGGGGATGAAAGAGGGAAAGGGAAGTGTTTTGTCCTGCTTTATCAACAGCCAGTCAATATGTGCATCCATTATTCACTTCGAGGCTCCTAGCAAGTATTTGTTTGGCAGTTTCCAATTAACATTAGTTCTTTAAGTGAGATTATTCTTCCAGGGAGATGTTTTCCTTAGGAAATAAATAGCCATGACATCCGAGAAGACACTGAGATTTCAGTAAATCATGTCTGAGGTGCTGGCCACTTAGTTCTGACTGCATCTGGAAATAAATGGACAAAGTAAAGTCATTGACAGATACAATGCCCTCTTAGGCACAGAAAATACAAAGATGGACTAAAAATAATAAACAGGATTTGAAGTTTCAGAAGTTCAATATTGAGATAGGCCTGAGCTAAGAGTTTCTGACCTGATTCTGAGTTGCTTTCCAAGGCCCAGGAGAATCAATATATGAGTTTTCCAGCTTCTTGAGTAATGTTGTTATTCCAGAACTTGCTCATCCAAGCAGTTCAGTTAGTTGAAAAGCTAACCTGCTCCTGCATCAGCTGCTGCCATGCCTTCCAGGGTTATGTTTATATTTAGTACATGACTTCTTGAGGGGGTTTTTTTGCTTTGTTTTATGCCAAAAAAGAAAAAAGGGAATGTGTCTTTGCACTGGTTACGTCTACACATCAGTAACAGGAGCTTTCATGAATTCAAATGGCTCTATGGTCCCAAATGTTTAGATGAATGAGGTTCCCTGCATTAATAAGGCCCAGGTATAACTTCAGTGCTGGGACTGCTCAAACACAGGCTCTGAATCTGGGCTTGCTTGTGGTTTGAGATAAGACACTGCATCTTTTTTAACTGAAAGAGTACTGATGTCTCCAGATAATTGCATGGGAAACAGGAGAAAAGGGAGAAGGGAACTGATCAACAGTAAAATACTCTGTGCTGTGCCTAAGTTAGAACTAGCTTTAGCATCACTTCACTGTAGAGAACTGATTCATCACATCCTTACCCTTCAGTAGCTTCACTTTGCAGATTTTCAATACACAGAATTAATTTTTGCCCCCTCACCTCAATGATATAGAGTTTTGCTGTGCCAGGAGAGTGAGCAGTTTAGTGGAAGCACTCCAGAGTGAGTAGACCTGACCTGTAATTACAGCTGAATAAACTGAAGTGAGTATCCTTGGGGCCAGATTTGCAGTCGCCCTTAGTGGGATTTTCAAAAGGCACGTAACTAGCATCAGCAGGAGTTAAGTGACTCTGACAATTGCACTGGTGCCTGACTGCTTTTGGAAAAGCTGGTCTGGAGCCAAACTTGAGCAGACACAGCTCCACTTCTAGGAATTAAATTAGATTCACGAGAAGACCAGATTTAGACCAGTCTGTCTGCCTCTAAGCCCACTAATTTTAAGCCTTCCAGTGGCATAATTCTGAACGAAAGAATTGTCCCACACCTTTGTCAGATTTCTGCAGCCCTTGCCTCTCTCTTCCTGCAGGGCTGTTGCTTGTTACTGATGTTCCCGTGTAACTTGAACCCTAAGGATTTGGTGATAATGTTCCTGGAAGTGCAATTACCCACAAACCCAGAATTTCTCTGAATGCTGTCTGGATATGAGAAATGCTGCTGCTCTGATGCTCACAGGAGCATCTCCAAGGGCTCTTGAAAAAGTTCCCCTCTGCCAGGGATACTTGCACATGGAAACCTGGCATTTTCCACAGACAAGCTCTTAGAGTAACATCCCACCACACTTCCTATCCTTAGGAGATTTAAACTTGTTCTAGCCTGAAGTGAGATATAAAAGGTCAGAGTGTGACCTCTTTCACTGTGGTAGATCTGGAGCTTGTCTGCTGGCTTCAGAGGGCTGAAGGGAAACAAAAGGTGGGAAGAAATGAAATAACCTAGGAGTAATCTCAGAATGAAGAGATTCAGTGCAAGTATTGCCTTTTTACACACAGTATTTGCTCTTTCTACTTATATGGTGTGATGTCTTACAGTGACAAAGACCAGCAGGACTTGCCAGGTGCAATGGGTATGCAGCCAGTGAACAGTACCTGGTGAGCTGAGAGGCTAAGCAGGCAACGGACTCCACTTGGCTGGCTCGATGTATCCTGAGACATACAGATGGATGGTGTCTGAGCTGTCTTAGCAGCATTCAACAGAGTGAGCAGCCTACTTCCAGAACCTATAGATTTGAAAACTGAGGCTGGTCTATTAGAAATAACACCACCATTACCCACCCCCAGCATCTCAAAGCATCTTCATGTTTTCACCTTGAAACTCTCAGTTCAGACTCAGGCCAACAGAAATAGTTTTTGTTTTCTTCACAGCAGTATGCCCTGATCTCCTGGGAAAGGATATGTAGAAAGGTAAACACTGGGGTTTGTATTTCTCTGTGGATCTCTCAGTCCTGCGTACCATGGCTCTAAACATTCAAAACTCATGTACTATAAAAAAAAGAAATGAGGAAGAAGAGACGCTCAACAGCTGGTGTGCCAGAACAACAGGCAGGAGCAGCTTGGTTGCTGCAAAATGCTGAGCACCTGCCTTGCAGAAGCTGCAAGCAGACAGCCAAACCATGGTTAACTTCTTTCAGAGTCACTCTTTAAGCTGAAAATACACCATGAGAGAACACTTAAAAAAAAAAAAAAAAAGCAATAGCAGGCTTTGTAAATCAGATTAAAATACCAATTGCTGTGTGGTTTTCCCAAACAAAACAGTTGCCTTTCACTCAAGTCTAATATGAGATCCATTAATTTCCCCTCTTGATTCTGTCAATAGTTTAACCATATTGCTTCCAAAATTGGGTTGAAATTGCCCAGAGATGATTTTGTTGTAACTGTCTTTAATTACACTCTTGCTTCAAACTTTAGTATCTTTTCATTATGGAAACTTGTATTACTGCTGTGAAGAGTTTAGGATTCAGGGTCAAAATGAGCAGAGCTATTAAAAAAACAACTGTATGCAAAAATGAGGGCATTGTTGTTTTCTTTAGAGGCTTGCCATTACATTTTAACTAGCATTTCAAGAGCTCTGGTTTTCCCCTTTTATTCCACGAGGTATAATATGTTAATGTTTTGCCTCCCTTTAGTATGGATTTATCAATTCCTGTCTGAAATCTCTTAATATAGAGAACTTTGGTAAAGAGACCTGGGAAAAAACTCAAGTATTTTATTCTCCAGAAGAGAAGTACTGGTCCTGGATGGGGATTTTTGTAATTGGGCCAAAGGGGGTTAAAATTTGATTACACGGTGAGGGGGATTATCAATAGAATTGGGGCCCCCACAGCTCTGTGCTTCACAACTATAATTAATTCTGAGCAGCTTGTGCCAAAGTTCAGTGCTGTGTCGTATCCCCATAGAAGCTGCATGGGAATGTGATCAGGAAACAACTCAGAAGAGGCAAAGACATCCCACTTCAGTGGTGACTGAGGCATTTGTCCGTGAGATTAATAATGCCTTTACCTATTGCCAGGTTCACCTTTCCCCTTTGGGATTTCATGTGTATCACAAAACAGACTTGTTCATTTGGCCAACCTGTATCAGAAAGCAGCCAATGGTTGACAGAGACCCACTTGGCTCGCCGGTGACCTGCCACCTCTCTCTTGAGTGGAAGAGAGCCTTGAGCCAAGGCCAAGCTAAATGCTGATAAACTTTTTGAGGGAGGTGGCTTTGCCTGGAAGGGTTTCCTGAGCCAGCGACCAGTCCTCAGTGCAAATAACCCTGCACTGTGGAGAGGGCTGGGAAAAACTCCATCAAGGGAACCTTGTGCAACTTGCCTTTTTGCAGCCCTAATTCATTGACAGGAAGGATGATTTCATTAACAGACCGCAAGAAAGTACATTTATAGCTCAAAAACCCCTCACAAATCTCACAGCGTGTTATTAACTGAACCCATTACTTCTGGGACATGGGCCTGTTCAGCAGAAAAGTTAAATAACACACCCACAGCAATGGACATCCTAGAAATGCCAATACTTAGGGAAAAATGAGCTTTCTCACAAGTCATTTTTGAAACAACAGTTTCAGTGGCTGCTGGGTGGTTTGCAGGGCACGCAGCTCTGTTCCTCAGGCAAGAATTTCCATCCCAATCTGCATTACTTGCCTTAATTATTAATAGGAAGACTAAACACAGACAGATGGCAAAATAAACTCTGTTAGGTTGGTGTGAATCTGAAGTTCCTTCCACCAACATAACTGGGAGCAGATATTGAGCCAAAACATATAGAAAGCTCTTGATGTGAGTCTGAGATGTCACAGTTTGCACAAAAAAAAAGATCCGAGAGTCAAGTTCTTGGCCTCTGGAGCCCATATATCAAACCAGAGTGGATGGTGACATTTGTAGAGATTTTCTGGCTCTCTTCAGCATGCACACACATGCTTAGGTTGGGCCTCACACTCGTTTTTGTCTGGATCTGGCAGCTTGCTTTCTATGCTGAGCCGATAGTAGTTTTGTCTTTCAGATGTTTACTTGTGTTGTGCCTGCGAGCTCGCCAGGAACACTCAGGCTGCTCTGCCTGTGCTCTGATTTTCTGCTCTCAGCCTCTGAAATGGGTCTCCACACAGGATGTTTTATTCCTCTTTTTTTTTTTTCCCCACCCTAACTGTGTTTCTTTGGTAGTGCCTTGTTGCATTAATGTTGGGGGAGCAGGAAGAAAAAATTAATGATAGATGTAACCAAAATACAAGAGGATGAAGAGAAAGAGCATTTTCCATTAGATATAAAGAAATCCATACATGTGAACTCTGGGACAGGGTGGACAGGGTGTATGGGCTCATATGCCACCTGCATAACTCTGTCTGGGATGGTTCTTAGCAGCCAAAGATTTATGTATCTAGTATAAGCCATGTCTCAGCTCTCTGTGCAGTCACCAGAGGCTGACAGCCATTCTTGCAGGCTATTCATCTCAGGGGTAGGATGGAGAGGATGAATCACCTTCTGAAAATACCTTTCTCTCACAGCCTATAAAAGGACTCTGGGCAATTAGCTCTGACTACATGCATGACTTTTAACAATCAAAAGGGAGGTGAAATTAATTGCAAATCTTTTCTTCACATCATGAATGGTATCTTAGAGCAACGTGCCATTCAGCCTGCCTGCTACCCAGAGCTGCTCAAATCCACTGCTCTTGATCGTAAATGGAAAGGAGTCCTATCCTTAAGCACACTGTGGATTGCCTGAATATACCTCTGGAGATTCCTCTGCAGTTTTTATGCTGCTTTGATGATGCTTACAGGGACATCAGAAAAGGATTGAAATTAGATCAACATCAGTAGCAGCACTGGGAGGAGATTTGAACTTCCTACTGGCTGCTTCATGCCAGTAGTATCTTAGATCTAAAGCAACCATGGCAAGACTTTTCTCTACCAGGAGTTTCACTAAGTAGATAAGAGTGACATTTACTACAGGGATAGGGCACTGAGAGATAAGCATTCAATCCTGAATGTTACCTGTGTAGAGGGAAATATTATTTATCATTACACAGTGGTATAGATCAAGGTTTTCCAAACCTTTCAGTGATTTTAGGTGTTAAGGTTGCAATACTGGTTCATAAATTCCCTTGATTTATTTCAAACTGAGTATCCAAAACCTACTTTTGAAACCTTGGTGTTAACCACTCCTTTAAACTCATGCCATCTTTCTTTCCTTCTCAGCCTTTCCCTTCTCCCACTGGGACAGGGAGTTTCTTATGCAGGTTTTTGTAGCATCTGACACACCAGGACCAGGGTCTTGTCTGGGACCTCTGTTAGTTGCAGAAGTCTGCAGAAGATGCAGATGGGCGCAGGCAACATTGATGCTCCAAGGAATGATTCTTTGTGGCCTTCTGCCTAGTTTTCTTATCTAAAGCATCTATAGATCTTCTTTATCAACAGGGGAGGAGAAGGGAGCTCTGCACTGAGTTGAAAATGTTTAGGATAAACAGACAAAAAGAGATAAGGCTCTCTAAAGAGATCGGGCTAAAGGACTATTTTTTTCTTTTCTCACATGGCTTTTTCCTTTTTTCCCACTTGTGTCTCTGTTTGAGGACCCATAACTCCTGAAGAAAGCACAAAAGAACCCCTGCATGCCCCCTGTGCTCCCCTCAGCTCACCACTCCAAAGACCCTTGACAGGGATTGATTCCATTACTTTATTAGTCCTTGGAAATTGCTTATATAAAATCACATAATTTAGAGAATGCTGGGTGCTACTTTCTGATTCTCCTGTGTTCAGCCTTACCACTGGCAGGATCATTTTCAGAGGCAACTAGATTGTGCGCTACCTGAAGTCATTATTCTCTGGGTTTGTTTTTTTTTCAGAAAGGAGGCAAAAACACCTTCATGACCTGTGCTGGGTATGATAATGTTACTGATTCAAAAATCCTTCTCACACTAAGTTAAAGCAGTTTGGTATTTCTTGATAAAATAGAGAGCACTAACTTCTATCCCAGTGCCTCCTGACAGACCTTGCTGTCATAGCAGGTTATCAGATTGTGGCAGATCTGCCTGTAGCCTGTCTCTGAGGGAATCATTTCCTATCCCAGGGTAAGCCCTGTGAGGATTTGTCCTGCAGGTGACAGGGTCTTTCACCTGGGTTTGGTGAAAGGACATACCAAGGGTAGAGATAAATGGGCTCCTCCTACTCCTCCATATTTTCTCTTCTGAGATAGCAGGGTGTTTCTCCATGCGAGGCTTTGGATGAAATACTGGGGAGCAGTTCCACAAGTAGGACAGCTGGCAGATCTGACCAGCAGGTAGGGTGGTGACATACCTCTTGGACAGTACTGGTTGCTCATTTGAAGATCAGGGTTTATTTTCTGTGCATGAATATGTATTACTGTAAGCATCTCATTGTTGTGAGCAGTTGAAATCCTAAGAGAAATTAATGGGTGCTACTCTTAGTCCTATGGCTTTAACTCGATTGTATCCAAATAGTTGTGGTCATGCAGTTGTTGCCCGTATGCAGTAACTCCAGAGACAGAAAATAATGCAGATGGCATTTTAAAGGGTCAGATGAACATCGTATTTTTGGGTTTATAATCTTATGTTGGGTGTGGAAGACACAATTTGCTTTCCCAGCTTTTAGTAATATAATTATAAAATAGCCTGGTGCTTCCATTTTGGAAATTCACCCATTTTCTTGCATTTTCCAACTCCCACCAGCACGGGCACACAGAAGCTTCACAATTTGAACCATTTTTTACACTGGGTGAAATTCTGAGCCAGATGTTCTGGTGTAAAGCTGGAATCATTATGCCTTAACTAAAATTCTTTGAGATTTACAAAGCTGCAGGAATATAAATCACTAAGAAATTTTGTTATAATTGTCCCTTATATGGCATATTTTATACTCAATAGTCCTGTTGATGATCTGGGTATCAGAAAAAAAATGCAGATTGAGCCAGAGGAAGAAGAGAAAAGATGTTTCCTCAATAAACACTTTAAAATGGTAGAAGTTGATGTAGAATAATTAACTTAAACCATCAGGCCACGCTAAGAAGCTATGACTACTCAGGTAACCTAGAGCCTGTTGCCAGAGTTCTTCAACAGTGAAGTGGCAAGGGGAATTTTTAATCGAGGAGATAAGTGCAAAGAGGGAGAGAAGGATGTCATCGTGTTGTGCTGCAGAAGTTTAACAGCCCAAAGAGGAAAACAAGAAAGGACACAAATTCAGAAAATGGAGCCTTTCATAAAGATAATGAGGTGCATTCAATGATTTACAGACACGAGGGAAATTGTTTACAAACTCTGACAGTGTGGAGATCTTTTTCCATCAACCAGAAGTAGTTTTGAGATTGCAGGCATTACAGCCTTGAAGTTTAAAGAGGGATGGAGATGGATGAATCAGATTGTTCTTTTGCTTGCTGTTCACACAGGGCAGTTTTCTGTGAGCTAGCTGGAGGTAAGGGACTGTATTTTACACAGGTGTAAATGACTGGAGGGTGCTTCTCAAGAGTGATTCAGCTGACATATTTTAGATGTCTATTTTCAGATGAGATGAATTGCACTGCAGGAAAGCCTGTTTCTTCTTCCTGACTATAAAAGGAGCCTGGGGTGACCAGATCAGATAATGGGAAAGCATAATAAAAAATGTTTAATAGAGGTTTTGAGATGGAGCATGTAATAAAAGAATGCATCATCACAGACTGGAGCAAAATGAATATTGCATGCACCAATGCCATCTCATGTTTAGTAAGTTCTTACCTTTCAGCCTTCATGGTACCTGAGTATATCATGTTAAAACAGTCTCCCAAGATGATTCATGGCATACACAGGAACATGAGCACACTCGCATATGTTCTTGTCTATGCTATTCCCAAGACAACACAAGATGAAGCTTCTCAGGAGACAAAGAACTGTTCAACATCGCTCTGAAACTGAGAAAAGAAATCCTACTGGGATATTGTGTAAAGTGTGTGAAATTAAGGCAAGGTGAGAGAACATCCTCTTTACCTCCTGTAGAAGGATCGGAATGAGCTATGGGTCTCGGCAGTACAGACACCTTCCCATGAGGGACACAGCCTGCTGAATATAAATATTGTAGGCACTGAGTCACCAAAGATGATGTCATTGATTTATGCAAGCATTGCAGAGTTTGGATTTGGTGGAGAGATTTTCTTGTCTAAATGCAGCCAGACCATGATATGAATTGAAGTGAGTTATTTTTCTTCTGATTGTAGTGGAGCTTTTGCTTAAGTTTCATTGGTGTGGTGCATTGGGTTTTCTGCTCAGGAAAATTGCATATTTGGGGTCTTCTGTTGGGTTTTTTTCAGTTGTTTTGTATCCATTTTGCCCTGCAAGGAGGTTGTTTTTCCAGCAGTTATATAATTGTTGCAGTTGCTTATACAACCAGAAGAGGAGACAAGAATTGTTTTCAGTTAGCTTTCCAGAGAAGTGTCTGAAGTGAAAAAACAAAAAGCAACACGGTGTCAAATAGGACATTGATGTCTGGAAGGAGGGTGAAAAGGAAGAGAGAGTTCATCCTTTGTCAGAATGATAACTCCTCGAGTTTATACAAAGAGTTATATGTGCTCTGGCTAAAGACAAGACCTCAGTTTTAAAGATCATGGCTATAGAACACGTCAGAACTCATATACAATATGTATTCATATACATCCTCAAATATGCTACAGCTCGGTGGGTTTTTGGTACTATTTTTGGCTTCTTTTTGAACTCTTCCACTAGCAATTAGAAAATAACAGCACTTTGGTCAGCCACAGGATTTCAACAGGCTGAGGCAGCCAAGTTACTGCCATTTCTACCAAGCATCATCAACTGCAGCTATTGCTTTTCTGTGTTCATGAGAATATTTGTAATGAAGAAAGAATCACCTCACAAGTCACTGAGGTAGCCTCCAGCACTAAGGAGTTTTGTATAGCAATAAAAACCATGTTTGCATTATTACGTGCAGGGTTTTTTTCTGGCAGCATTTTCACAGGACTTGTTTTCTGGACTTACTACAGCCTCCATAAAACCCTGGTGTGGGCAGAAATTTATCACTGCAGAGCAATTTCATGATAGCTAAGGTTTTCTTATGGTTTGCTTTTATATTTACTTTGGGAAGTTAAAATTAATTTAATTATTGGTAGATTACATGTGACAGTACCTGGTTTCAAGCAGGTAGATTTCATCTTCCTTGTGATGCTATTTGGGTGTCCCTTGGCACAGCAGTATGAATCTCTTGCTTTTACTTTGGTAAGGTTGCATTCACCAAGGCAAAGAAAATATATGTGTATGTTGTCAAAAGAACTGAGAAAAAAATCACTTTCAGCCTGCTTTCTAGAAATATTTCAGACTACTGCATTAGTTTATGTTTCTTTCCTTACCAAAATAAAATAGCTAGCCACATTTCCAATCCGTTATTTTGATGAAAAGTGTAACAAAAACATTTCTGCAGGCAAAATAAAATGAAGGTTCACTGAAATAGTTCAGATTTCCTTGAAAATCTGAAACCAAAACTATTTTTCCCATAAAAATTGTCTCGTGGAAAAGTTCAACAAGTTTCTACAAATCAGTTTAAGATGGCTTTGTTTTGTGGAAAAGAAAATGATTTTTTTTACTAGTTGATTGATGCTCTGGGAACAGTTAATTATAAATAAAGAAGGTTTCTGGAGGTACAGGGAGCAGAAAGGCATCCAATACCTTCAGCAAGGATTTTTGTTGTTTCAGCACCATTTATACCCCTCAAAATCTTCACCTGGGACTTTGTGTCTTTATTTTGTCTCCTTTTGTTCTTTTACAGAGAACTTGTAACTTATTTTTCATTGTATTTATCCAGAGAAGCTTTGGGCTGAAGACAGAAGATTCTGCTGTGCATTTACTTCCTATGCTGTGTTTGATGAGGCAGTAAGGCAACATACCTGGGTTGAATGTGGAACTAAACCTTTATTTTAAAGAGATAAGTCCGTGGGTTAACTCCTTACCTGGCATAATTTCCCCAGCCTACTGTGAAATTGATGCAGATAGATAGACTGATTTATTTTTCTTCTTTTTTTTTTTTTTACCCAGAGTCTTTCTTAACTATTGTTAGAAAGGAACATCACATTGTTGACTTGATGCTTGTATTAATGTACCTGGGAAATGAAAATCAACTTAGTCAGCATTCCCAAAGTGAGATGTACTTCAGGACTGGGAGGCTCGGGCTTTGTGCTGTTCATCATTAGTGTTTCCCAGGGAAGGGGGCTGAGACTGAAGCAGGAGTCTGGAATATGCAGAGTCACAACTCTGTCAGAAACTGAAGAAATTAAAGTCAAGAGTTTGACCAACCAAGGACACCTCTATAACCGGTGGGGAGAGGGACATCACACTCTTCAGAGGTTCAAAGTTCAGAGCACACATCAGGCCCTCAGAAGGACAGTGTCCTTACTTAAAGTGTGATGGTGTCCCTACAGTAAGTGGTTTAATCTGGTGTCAAGTGTGCTGACATAAACATTGGCCCCCTGAGATCTTTCCTTGAGACAACAGTAGCAGCAGGTCCTTCTCCCAGAGTGGGCATGAGAAACAGAGTTGTACATCATCCACTGTTTCTTTCTTTATGCTTTTATCTTCCTCCCTCACCATGATATCAGTCTTTCCTTGTCTCCCCCATCCACACACGTCTGCAGACACACCTTGTGGTGTTACCTTACATTACTTTTGAAAGAGAGCTCTTTAAATCTCTATTCATAACTTCCCTTCCTTCAACTCTGGATCAAGCAAATAGATATGAATATTCAGAAGTTCACATCAGGAATATGGAACCCAGGGATATGTTTAGATAAATATTTTACCATCATCCATCTACCGGTCACCTTCCTCATCTTCAGCAGGAGAAAAAGTATCAACTTTTGTTCCCAAGAACAAAAATTCATCTAAATCATGGAGAAAACAGTTCATGCTGAAGCTCAGAAGCTGCACGGTCGTATCTGCTCCCAAAGAGAGCTTCTGACTACAGTGGGAACAAAGATGGGTTCTTCCATTAAAAATCTTTTCATTCACACTTCTGATCTACTAGACAGTAGGGATGCTCTGCAGAGGGGTCTGGACAGACTAGACCCATGGCCCAAGGACAATGGTATGAGTTTCAATAAGGTCAATGCTGGGTTCTGCATTTTGGCCACAACAACCCCTGGCAGCGCTACTTGGGCAGGCTTGGGGAGGAGTGGTTGGAAAACTGCTCCTCAGAGAGGAACCTGGGTGTGTTGGTTGACAGCCAGCTGAACTTGAGCCAGCAGTGTGCCCAGGTGGCCAAGAAGGCCAATGGCATCTTGGCCTGGATCAGAAAAAGTGTGGCCAGGATGACCTGGGAACTGCTTTTATCCCTGTACTGGGCACTGGTGAGGCTGCATCTTGAGTACTGTGTTCAGTTTTGGGGCCCCTCACTACAAGAAGGACGCTGAGGCACTAGAGTGTGTCCAAAGAAGGGCAACAAAGCTGGTGAAGGGTCTAGAGCACAAGTCTTATGAGAAGCAGGTGAGAGAACTGGGGTTGTTTATTCTGGAGTAAAAGGAGGCTGAGGGGAGACCTTATCACTCTCCACAGCTACCTGAAAGGAGGCTGTGGAGAGGGGGTGGTCGGTCTGTTTTCCCAGGTAACAAGTGATAGAACAAGAGGAAATGGCCTCAAGTCGTGCCAAGGGAAGTTCAGACTGGATATGAGGAGGAATTCCTTTACTGAGCGGTTATCAGGCACTAGAACAACTTGCCCAGGGCAGTGGTGGACTCCCCATCCCTGGAGGTTTTAAGAGTCGTGTAGACACAGAACTTAGGGATATGGTTTAGTCAGGGACTTGTCAGTGATAGGTTAATGTTTGGAGTTGATGATCTTAAAGATCTTTTCCAATCATTTCCAGGCAATTCCGTGATTCTACGATCACAATGATGTCAGCTCCATCCTTGTACCAAACAGTGTCTTATGAAAGACCTTGTCCATCTCTTTATGAAGATGACAGTTGTCTGTTAAAGTGTCTTGAAAACCTTCCAAGGGTCTTTGATTCTGCTCCATGAAACAAGTGCTGCACTTGTTGTGTCGTAGAGCAGGGACTGGAGATGACAGGTTGCACCAAGGTCAGGATATGTTTCTCAGCAAGACTTTTGGGTGTACAGAGCTCTTCCTAGATGGCTAGTTATGGTCTTCTCCTATTCTCTGGCCAGATGTAAACCAGCCAAATTCATAGGGGAGTTGATAGTCTACATGTAGTGTGTGGAAACAAGGAGAGAGTGTATTGTTGTGAATGAATGAGGTATAGCTCTCTCTGTGGGGAGCGTGGTGAGAAGAAATGGTTGTACCTCAGCCTGTGCAGAAGGCTTTACTCGATTGTTTATACTAGCCTATTATTGCAGTTTTCCTTCCCAAGTGTCTCAGGATGTTGGTACAAATACTAGATGTCTAAAAAAAAAAATTAAGTGTTCCTAGATTGTGTTGTTTCTATCACAGACTAATCCATGGGTTGGAAAGGTGTAAAGGAGAAAAATGTGTGTGTTGGCAGTGTCATTGGCCCATGCTTTTGTATAAAGAATGTATGATCTGGATGGAGTCCATGTAATGTGTGAGGTACTTGTGCTCTGCAGCTTTGCCCAGCTAGAGGAGCTGAAGATGCAGCTCCCTGACCCTGCACCTCGTGACGTGACGAGGAACCTTATCCTGATGACCAAGTGGCACCTGGCACAGACAAAGCTTTCAAACAAACTGGAGAGGAAAAAGGAAGAGCTCGGAATCTTTTCCAAGAATTTGAGGCAGAGAAGATAGAGAACTTGCTGTATGCCATGCTGCTGAAACACATCAGCTTAAGAAAGTTTAAGGAGTGAGCTTAAGGAAGGAGAAAAGGTTGATGCAGGTCCTACAGCTTCCTCTCTTTTCCTCTGTGTATGCTTCTCCTGGTCTTAAACTTTGCAGCTCCCTTTGTAACAGTGCACTTACCAGAGCAGTCCCAAGGTATCCTTTTCCTCTATGTGATGAATTACAACACCCAGAGCACACAGGCATCAGCAGGGACCCTTACAAGGATGATGATGGGCAACAGATGGCTGGCTGCACATGAAGAACAGGCTTTGCTGGTAACTCCAGCTGTGAGAGCTGCATTGTAAATTCATGCTCGAGTACCACTGATACAAAGCTTTCTAAAAGAGATACCTGTCATGAAGAGCTAGAAGGAGTTCACAGCAGGAATGGAGGACATTTACAACATGGGTATGGCTTGGTCTTCAATCTGGAATACACCAGCTCTGCAAAGTCCCACCCAACACTTACTAAGCAAGCACTTTTTAGCAGCTCAAGCCGGAGGTGTCCGACTGCTCCCCTCTCAGCACACATAATTTGCTTCCCACTTTGCATGTGTTTCTTTGCATTAGAATTCTGAACACGGTGACCATGAATTTGGAGTTACTTCTGCAAATTTACACCTCTAATTCTTCACTGAAAATAGGAGTTCAGAGAGAATCTCTGATTACAGCTAAAGTGGGAGGCACAAGAATACTCCTAAATTACTGGGTGCAGATCTACACATCACGCTTCCCAGCTCCACAATGCACCATCTCCCTTGTCTCCTCATCCTGCACCATCTCACTGCTTTTCATAGGCAGGAAAAATCACTGAGTGGGAAAGGAGATGAGGTATCTTGTTAGCAAGTCTTCAGCTTGTCAGTCCATGACTCCACAGCATGTAAGTTCTTTTTGGTCCCATCCTGCTGTTTAGCATGAAGTCCATTCTGTGCCTCTGGGCACTTGCACTTCTCCAGAAGAATCCTGTCTGTAAACAAATGTAAAATAGAAATGTGTCCCATTCTGTCCAGTGTGGCTGAGGCTCAGGCTGGGATGTTGTCGTGGTTTAACACCAGCCAACAACTAAGCACCAGGCAGCCACTCACTCACTCCTCCCCACTCCCAGTGAGGTGGGGAGAAGAGTAAAAAAGAAAGTAAAACTTATGGGTTAAGATAAGAACAGTTTAATAACTAGATTAGAAGAAAATATAATTATAACAGTAAGAA